>QJNZ01001438.1:0-13992 GCA_004155055.1 Monosporascus sp. CRB-8-3 | reverse complement strand
CCCCCCCCCCCCCCCCCCCCCCCCCCCCCCCCCCCCGCGCATGGGCGACGAGAATCCAGGGTGCTCGCAAGACTCCTTCTTACACTTATGTGGCTTCAGGTGTGAGTCCACCAATTTTCTGAAATTACGGTTAGATCATATACAAATCTAAGATACTGGCGATTTTACTCGTAATTGCACTTGATCTTTTCTGGTTTGTGGTTGCAGCCAAATTGACCCTCCCGTGGACAACGGAAAAGCCCTTCCGCCTGTGGAAATGCGTTCTTATACAGGGCGTGGTCCCTCATGGTCTCACTTCCGGTCCCAAGCCCGGCGGGGGGGGGGGGTAGGAGCGGTGGTGGAAACATCAGCGTGTCATCCGGCAACTCTCCAGTGGGCTTGATAATCAGTCGCCCTGTGAATTCAGTGAATGCCATGTTGATAACCTTTTCCTTTTACTTTTCTCTCTTGGCGGATGCGATAAGCCACTATCAGCACTGCCATAGGACGATGCTCTAGAGGATGGTCGATCAGCGAAGTTACCAGGGGGCCGTTCAAGTCCGTGGAAGCAAAAGATGAAAGACTGCGTGAAAGTCCGTCGATTGAGTCCCAGGAAGATGGTTCAGGTGCAGGCTCGGTTGAGTAAGAAATATGGTCGACGTGGTTCAAAGTTGCATGGACATTCGAAGCGCGAGCGAAGAGAGGTTGAGGGTTGAAGTTGTCCCAGAGGCGGTTTGAAAAAGGACTAGTGTCGACCGAATCGTTCAACCAGGTTTCGATGTTTGAGGTTACGGGGGAAAGATTGAGTATGGGCACTGGACCGATAGAACTAGAGCTAAAGTCACTGGGTTCCTCTGCATCGTTTTCGTGTTCAACCAGCGGAGTGCTGTTTCCATCCTCGGGTCCTTGGTGGCCCTAGAAGAGGTCAATGGTCGCAGCGAGGGAAGGGTTGAAGTCGGGAGAGTCGTTCAAGTCGGTCCCAGAGAGAGAGTGGAGTCGAATCGAGGGCACTTTAGCAGGCCAGTGTCAGTTTACTCCTTCTCCATGTTGTGAGGAAATACGCCTGACCCTAGTACTGGTTGTGGAGTGCAACATCACAACACGCCAGGGCGCTGTGCTCGCACACGAGACGGTACAGATTAGGGGGCTACGGCGAAGGTAAGTACCTCGCAGTATCGAAATACCCTCTTGATCCTATGCTCTACTGTATCGGAGACGACTATGGGACCACCTTTATAAAGCCTCTGTGAGGAAACGCGTTGCAATTCGGGGTATGCAAAGGTAAGTACTATTCAGGTATCCAGCTATATATATGGGTAGCCGATCCATCTCACTATATAAATACACCATTGATTCGGGGTATATCGCTATTGTTCTTATTGATCTAGGTTCCTGTAGGTGGCAGAAGGTGTAGAAGTAGCTAGGCCTACTATGGTATTAGGGGTAATTTTTCGTACACTGCTAGATATATGGGTTAAGAGCAATTCGTTAACTGTTAAAATCATATTTTTCTGGATTAAATTAACCCTGTTAATAAATTACTTAAAAATAAAACCGTTTATAAAGCCTTTTTTAAAATAATTTAATTTAATTCGAAATAATTAATTAATAACGTTTAATAATAAATATTCCGTTATATATAAAATAATTGCCTTATTTCCAAAGTAAAATATAAATTAAATTTAAAAAAAACTTATAAAAATTAATAAATATTATTAATTGGGATCTATTTAAAAAAATTCATTATTTTTGACGAAAAAATATGGAAATAATTAGTTTAAATCGATCCGAACGGTTTGTTAAAATTAATTTTAAATCCTTATAAGTAGGTGATGCCGAAAGTTTACGAACTGGCCCTTATGCCCCGATATGTAACTTGTCCTTTATCGAGGCCAAACCGTATCGGGGGAAAGAGTGCGTTTACGAAATCCACCCCGCAATCCATGAATTTTCTAGATGGAAGGCGCCGCAAAGACGACGCCGTTATTGCGTGGCTAGCAATAGCGTTATATATACCCGCGACAGAAGGCAAACGGCAACGAGGGGGAGTATGTGAAATGCGAAAGATCTTTGGTCGCTGCCAAGGTTCCGCGAACTACCGACAAGGATTTCCTGGAGATAGCATGGCGGCTAGAACCCCATGCTGACCAGTGCTAAATATACCTGGAGCAGGACCGAGGGGGACGCGGCTTGGACTTGGTAGAGCTCGAACAGTTCGGCAACCTGTCAAGTCAGGTTAATATATATTTTTAATAATTGGGAATTAATATATGTATAGATTATTTATTAGTGTTTAATCTTTTTTTATATCGATTTCTAAATTTAATTTTTAAATCTCTTTATTTTTCGAACTATTGTTTCTTAATATATTTATTAATATTTAAAATATAAGTATTATATAAAAAACGTATTAATTATACTAAGTATTTTATTTATATTAAATATTATATTTTTAACTATATATTTCATTGACTTTTTAATATTTAAAAGAGTTTATCTTTTAAAAGATAATCGTAATTAGCTTATGCCGAAACATTACGAGTTAATCGAGCCAGGTGTTTAAAAACCGTCGGGCCTAGGGTATTAGGGTATATAATTTAAATCTCTTTTAATATTAAAAATCTAAATAAATCTATATACATCTAATTAATATTAAATCTATAAAGGCGTTAAAATTTAATATAAATTTAATTAGTTATAAAAGGATATAAACCGTTGTTAAATTATAACATAAATTATATTAATAATAAGATAACTTATTTACCTATAATAATTTTAATATTATTAAGTATAATTAAAACAACTTTATTATTTCTATTTTTAAAATATATTTACTAATATAAACGGTAGTATTTAGTTTAATAATTAGTTAACTAGTTTAACGTTTATAGAAACGAAATATAAATATATATATATATATAATATCTACTTTAAATTTAATATTAGCAGTTACAGTAATTAAATACAAGAATCTAGCGAATAACGTATAGTTATACTAGGAAAAACTGAAAAAGTCTAGGGGTAATCGCTTTTACATATACGTTTAGTTATATAAAAGATAATTCCTAAATAAAAGCTGTTTTAAATAACAACTATAGCCTAAATACACCAGCCGCGGGTACTTAAAAATACTAATTACCGATACGCCCTTTTACCTTAGGTAATCTTATTTACATAATTTTTAAAAGTAAATTAAAATTTTTATATTATATAGGCTTTAAATATTTATTTCCATTACTTTTAATAAAATAAAATTACGCCATTAACCGTTATATTATAAAACTAAGTGTTTAATTAAATCTTAAATATTTTTTAATTTATTTAATATTTTCTTTAATTTTAAAATAATTTGAAATCGTTTAAAATTTGCTTTTTTACATAATTTTATATATTTATAGATAAAATTATTTTTATTTTTTATATATTAAAACGTAATATTTTTATCCGCATATAACCTTTTTTCGTATTATTTATATTTCTTTTATTTATTTAAACGAATTTATAATATTTTTTAAAATAAAAATAAGAATTTGATATATAAGTTTTAATTTTAATTATTTTTACGTATTTTATTTCCGTAATAATATTTATAATTATATTATATAATTTCGAAACTTATAAAATAAATGTTTTAATTATAATTTTTATTTTATTTTAATATAAATTTTATTGTTTGAAAATTATTTATAAAACTTACCTTTCTTATTTAAAATAAGTTTAAATTATTATATTTATAATATATATAATGTTATATTAATATCCGATATTAAAAAAAATATATTTAATATACCGTTTAAATATTTTAATAATTTTTTAATATATTCTTAACATTTATATTAACAGTTATTTATAAACTTTATTTAAATTACGATTATTAACATTATATATATTTTATTAATATAACTTATAAAATTAAATTTCTTAATTAAAAAAAACATTTTAATATTTTTTTTATTAATTACGGCGTTATATTTTTTAACTTATTTTATATAAACTTTAAAAAATATTATAAATTTCATTTTATTATATTTAATTTAATTAATTTTAAAATGCTTTTAATTTATTATTAGTAATTTAATTTGATATTTTTTATTAATAAAATATAAATAATTCGTATGGCCTAATAGCTCAGTAGTCGCGAGCCTGGGTATCTTTTTTAATTACGATAAGCTTGGGCACCCTATTTCGGTTAATCTTAAAAGATAGCTGGTTCAAATCCAGTTTAGGCCACCATTCCTCTAGGTGACGCCAGCTTAAAAGGAGCTAAACCAATTAGGGCTTCGGTTCCGCTACCGTATCGGCGACAATTAAGGGATGGCTAGGAATTAATTACGATTAGGGGCGTTAGGAACCAATTAATTAATCGGGTGTATTTTATTTTCAGTTATTATATATTACATAAGCCGTAATACGTTTTTCCCGCCCTTGGCCAAAAAGGGATGGTTTTTAAAGGGTGCTCCCCGGTTGCGTTTATATAATCCTTTATATACGTACTTAATAAATAGATTAACTTCCTATACATAGCTAGCTAAATACCTTAATAGCACTTTACCTTACATAAATAATTCGTATATTTAAATATAAATTTATATGATTTAAACTTTTAAATGAAACGTTTTTAATAATTTATTAATAATATTTTTAAAATGTTATATATTAAAACCGAAAAAAAAAATTATTTATATATAAAATAAAATCATCTTTTATTTTAAATCTATAATATATTACGTTATTCGAAATTAATAAACGAAAACCTTTTTTCGAAAATATTTTTTAGATCTTTTTTTATTAAGCAGCTCCGGTTTATTTTAGCCTAAAAATCAAGTTTATTAACTTAATAAATTTTTTAAAAAAACTTAAATATTTTCTTATTTTTTATATACGTATTAAAAAAAAAATTAAAATCGGAAATTAATTTATATAAATATTTTCTTTTAACATACCGTTTAAATTTATAATAATAAAATTATAATAAAATATATATTGCCTTTATAATATTTATTATAATTTCGTTATATATACCTTGTATTTAATATTTATATAATACTTTTAAATAATATCGCTAAAAAAATATAAATTTAAAAGTTTTACGCGAAACCTTTTTTTAATCTTTATAAAAATAACCTTAAATAATAATTTTCGTTTTAAGGTTTTTAGTTTTTAAAAACATGAAATAAGCTATTATTTATAATAATAAATAATTTATAGATATAAACTTTTAATATATTAATTAGTTATTTATATTTAGAAACTTTTCGGATAACCTACTTAACGTTTTTGAAGTTATTAAAACGATTTTTATTATTGCTTAACGTTAATAAGTTAAAATAAAAAGGATATAAATTATTTTCGCCTTTAGTTTCTTAGGTTAAAGTTACTCTTAACTTTTAAATTAATTTTAAAGGTTTATTTAAAGCCTTTAAAATATATAGCTTAACATAATTTCTTTCGGACGTTTTTTTACGTTTAATCTACTTATTTTTTTAATTCGTATCGTTTTTTAAACCGATATTATTATCCTTAATTTTTATTTTTACGCTTTATGTATAACGGTATTTTAAACATTTTTATACAAATTATAAAAATAATTAAATAATGTCTTTAACGTTAAAAAATTTATTTAACCTTTTTAAACTTTTATAAATAACAACGTATAATATTATAAATAACTTATTACTTTTTAATCGTTATATTTTATAATTATATATCTTTTAATTACTTATGAACTTTTTTTAGGTTAATTTAATTATTTTGTTAGCAATTAGTGCTTTTAAATGCTCGCGGCTAGAGCATCTAGACCGCAGTGTAACGAACCTGTCATATATCCACCTGGAAGTATAAGCAGAATCCGAAATGGGGTCTTGATTTGCAGGTAACAATAGGGCAAGGAATAATTCAGTGGTAAGTTCGTTAAAAAGATTTAAGGTACTTTTCCCTTAGGTAAAGAACGGTACAGTTGCCTTTAATTAAAAGCTTAGATTAATAGCTAAAAAGCGAAACTAAATAGGTGCTATTTATATAGGAAAACCTATTCATTATATATCCCGTTCTTTAAAGTAAGTATATCGTAAATCTATGTGATCTACGTAATCTACGTAATCTGGTCCCAAATCACTTAGATCAACTAAATCAACTAGATCACTTTAGAAGCCAAGCTTTCATGTCCGGAATTTAGCCGTAACAGGTCCGCGCTAGGCTTTAAAGGTTGGCTCCCTCATCACAGGAACCCCCGTTCCTGTGACACGCAGCTACTACCTAGAATAGCCTTTATCTAGGAATTATCCTTTATATAGTTAAACGTATATATAAGGGCGATTACTCCTAAACTTTTTTAGTTTTTTATAAAATATCTATACGTTATTTGTTAAATTTCTGCAATTAATTAATATAACTATTAATATGGTAATATTTTTTAGTTAATTACTAATTGTAATATATTAATCGATATAATTATTTATAAATAAAGTTAATAAAAAAACTACAAAATTTAAAAGTATATTTTTATAATTAAGTAAAGTAATTTACTCGATATGAGCTTTATCTTTGTACAGAATAAAAAGTATATAAATAGCAATGTTTTCTTTTACGATTAAGAAAATCTTTAACACGAAAAGTTTTATAATAAAGGGGAAAAATAAAAGTCCGTAATAAACGTAGCGGGAGAAAAAAAACTTACGGTTAAAATTTTCTTGGAAGAAATCTTATTACCTTAATAACTATAATTAAAAGACCGATATAAGACCTTTAAATAGAAATAATAACCTTAAATAAAATTAAATAAATTTTATAAGTTTTAATATATTAATTTAAATAAAATTAAAAAAAAGTTATAATATAAAAATATACCTATAAATCGGCTAAAAAAACGCGATAATATAATAAAATAAATAAATAATATTATAAAACGATTATTAAATATATCTTAATTCAGAAAAGTATTTTAATAAAAAAGGTTTTGATTAAGAATAATACGGAACTGATTAAATATAAGTATTTATAAAAACGTTTTACAAATTGTTTAAAGGTAAAAGATTTATAAAAAATTTTTATCGCCGTCGAAAACGACGTAAAAAAGATTAACTCCTTAAGAAAAAGCAAAACAAAGCTAAGGAAATGGTTTACTAAAAAGCCCGATCTCTCGAAAAAAGAAAAAAGCGAAAAAAAAAAAAAACATACGTAAAGAAAAAAAATACAACATGTAAAAACCCCGATAATTTAGATAGGTTACTTTTAGATTTATTTAAGGGTTTCCGAAACGAAAAGGCCGTTATAACTATTCTCTTCATATACTTAATAGCTTTTTAAGCTTTTATAACTTAAATAACTTTAATAAATTAGGCGTTTACTTAAAGGAAAAAGAATTTTTTTTTTAAATTTAACGATGAAAATGCAAAGTTACGTTAAAAAGGTTTTAACTTTTTACTAAATAAAAAAAACCATTTAACAAGCTGGGTTGATTAAAAGCTTTAAAGTAAAGCTTTAATTTTTACCTTAAAAAGATTAGTTATAAGAATAAAATAAAATAAAGATAATTTAATTAATTACATTTCGTAAAGGTTATTATTAAACCGTATAAAAGGGTGCTATTAAAACTAATTATAAATATTAAAAAAGAAACGAAAATATTAAGGACTTTTAAAAAGACTTATATAGCTACAAATAAAGTTAACTAAAGGTCCTTTTAGAAAAAACTTAGTAAAATTATATAGAATAAAGAAGACCTCGTATAATTTATTACAAAGTTTTAAAAGTGATTAGTAAAAGTTAGGGGCTATAATATAAAGCTCGGATTAAAAAACAAATTATTATATTTATTATTAGTATAGAAAATTACGCTGGTAATTAATATAAAACGATTTAATTAATATTTAAGTAAACTAGTTATTTCTTATAGCAGTTAAATAATAACTTTAATAGTAAATTTTATAACTCTTTAAAAGATAAAGGGAAAAGCAATAATAATAATAATAATTCTCGAAATAATGGACTCGTATAAAATAAAAACAAAAAGTTACTTTGTTTTAACTGTAGCAAATACGGGCATTTAGCGAAAAATTATTTTAAGCCGTAAAAAAAAAGAGGGGGAAAGAAGGAAAGAAAGAGGGAAGGAAGGCGAAAGAAAAACGGTAAAGAAAAAAAGGAAAATATAATTAACATCGGGGTAATAGCAAATAAAATAATCAAAGCAATAATTTTCGCAACGTTTATGGCGGTAACAGAAACGAAAAATAATTTAGCCTTAACTGCTTAAAAAGTTTGCATTAATTAAACGGAAAAACTTAAAACGCTTAGGTTAAAAAATAACAGTTTAAAGATTGTATATAATAATACGATAAGATAAATTAAAAGAAATATAAAAAGCTTTAATAAATAAATATTTTAAAGTTCGGAAAGCTTTAGCGGTTAAATATCTTAAAGCTTAAGCGATTAATCGCATTACGTTATAGAAAAACGAACGTCTTAAAGAAATTATTATAAAAAGCGTTATGTTTTTATATCTTTATTTTTCTTATAAAAATAACTTAAACAAGTTACTTTAAAATTTAAAAACGAACGTTAATATTATAAATAACATTAGCGATTTTTAAAAAAAAATACCTTAATAAATATTAAGTTTAAAGGAACTTTAGTTATAATAGGTAAAGAACTGATAATTATTATTTTTATTAATATGGTTAAATATCTTTTAAAAACATTTAATGAAGAACGAAATTATAATTAAATATACGATATATATAAACAACTTCTTATTAAAGGTATTTTTAAGGAAAATATTTTATAAAAAAAGAAATTATTTAAATCGTAATGCTCTAATAACCCTTATTAAGATTTAGTTGTTAACTATTAACGTTTTTCGAAAAGGATTTTTCCTATAATTTTACAAAGAGCCGAAATTTATTATTAAGGTCTTAGACCTAATATACGACAAAAATTATTAATAAGAATACGTATTAAAGGAGATATCCGGTAAAGAAAATAGCGATAACCTAGTAAATAACTTAAAACGTATACTTTCGAACGGTTTTAAAAACGGAAAGGTTTTTATGTAAGGTTATTAGGTTTAAGCCGTATTATGCAGGCTAAGCTAAAAACATAAAGTAATTACATTAATAATTAACACGATAAATACTTTACTTAATATTTTCGAATACGGCAATTATTAATAGTTTTTACGGTAATAATAAATTATACCTTAATCGCGAAAAGCCTTATTCCGAAGCCGATTATTACGTAATGCCGATAAACTTTAACCTTAATAAACCTTATATTTTTTAATTAATTTAATAAGGGGAATCTTAAATAATAACTTAAAAAATGGTAAGTTTTTTACGGTAAACCTTAAATTCGTATAAAATAACTGCTTTACAAATTTTCGCCAATTTTACCATAGTTACTTTTTTTAACTTCGATTAATTTTAAGGCTTTTTAAACCCTTATTAATTAAAATAACTAAAATATACCGGCCAAATCCGAATATAAAATCCCAATATTCCGTATTTCCGGAATTTCGACGGAAACGATTTCGATTAAGTTACTTAATATAAATAAAACAATCGGCCGAATAAAATATATCGATATTTCCGTCAATATTAACAACTTATTCGAAAAAAATCGGGTTTTACTTTTAATTTTCGGATACGATTTAATTTAAAATAACGGAAATAATCGATTTTTACGTAAATTTATGCTAAAAAATATCCGGCTTATAAAAAAATTACTAGCAAAATTGGAAAATAACAATAACGGGCTTAAGAACGTCGAAGTTCAACTTTTAAATCGATATAAAAAGGATTACAAACGATAATTTATCTAATTATTTCGGATTGCGAAAACCGTCCAGAATTCCGTTAAGAATGGTCGTCGATAGGGGCATAACTGGGCAATTTAAAATCACCTTAAAATAAGACGCCTGTAAGGTTAGGGTTTGGTAAAACGTAGTAACCGATAACATAATTTATCCATTTGTTTCATTTGGTTTTATAGTTACGTTTTTTTTAAGGAGACGGAAAGGTTTTTATAATAAATAAAGTTATAAAGAAAATTATTTTTTAATACCGCCATCTTTATTATCTTAATTTCGAAAGACTAATATAAATTATTAAAATATTTATATAGATAACTTTAAATATTAAGAAAATAAAAAAAATATTCCTTATATAGTATATAATAAAAAGAAAATACGGAAAACCCAATTTATAAAGTTTTAAAGATAAAGAAAAAAATGATTTAATATAACGTAAAGTTAATTAAGTTTATTAATATCGAAAATAAAAATTATTTAATCTTATTACATACGATTTATTACGTTATAAAAAATATAATTGGTTTAAAAATAAAGATAAAATCTAATAAACTTTATATGCATATAATACCTAAGATATAAAAGATTTAAAAACATTATTACCCGACGAAACAAATAAACGTAAAGAATATAAATTCTAAATTTTAATAATTTTAACAAATTTTATATAATAATAATTAAAATATTTACGTTAGAGAAAATATCGAGTTAGTAATTTTTAACGTATATAATTAATATTGAAATAAAGTTATAAAACGAAAAATATAAATTTTAAAAAATAAAACGCGTACGATTTTTACTAAATAAAAATCCTTATATATTTCTAGGATTTCGTAATAAAGGTAATAACATATATTATTAACAAAATAAACTAGTTTTTAATACAATATATCATATTAATTTAATACTTTAAAAATGGATTTAAACTAAATAAATTATACGAATTTAATAACGGTTATTTCCGAATCATCGGTAATGGGTATATAATCTTAATTACTTAAAATTATCGGATAAAATTAAAAGAAAATTAGTAGCTTATAAAGTAAAAGGAATATTCTTGAGCTATTAAGAGATATATAACTATAAAGTATAACTGCTAAAGAGTAATAGGTTAATTATAATATTATATGTTATTAGTTATAAAAAATTAATAAAGCTAAGTAAACTTTTTAATTTTAAGGATATTATTAAATTATTTTTACAGCGCGTATAAACGCGGATAAAATACCGTTAAAAATAGGGCGTAAAAGTAAAAAATAAAAATAATAACGTCGTTTTAAAAAACGATATAAACTAAGAGATTAAGTAGGTTAAGGGTAAAAAAGAACGTTTAAAAAATGGTCCTTAAGATATATAGCTTAAAAGCCTTAAATAAACCTTTAAAATTAATTTAAAAATTAAAGCTAGCTTTAACTTAAAAAGGCGAATACGAGAATAATTTAGATATTTTTTATTTTAACTTATTAACGTTAAGTAATAATAAAAACCGTTTTAATAGTTTTAAAAGCGCCGATTAAATTATCCGGAACGTTTACGAAGATGAATAAATAGTTAATATATTAAATCTTAATATTTATAAACTATTTATTAATATAAGTAACGGTTTATCATTAAAAGAAATTATAAAAAACTTAAAACGAAAGATATAACTTAAAATTATCTTTATAAAAATTAAGGAAAACCTTTTACGCGGAACTTTTAAGTTTATATTTTTTAACGAAATTACCTAAGGGTATTTTATAAATATTAAATAAATGTAAAATATATATTTACGTAAAAGGATTTATATAATAAAAAAGAATTAATTATAACGCAATTATAGTAAATACTGTAAAGATAATATATTAAAGGATTTAATAACGTTAATTACTTTTTTTAAAGTATTATATATGTTAAATAAATTCTATTCTTACGTATTTAAATAATAAATTAAAGTAAAATATTTATATAAAATAATTTCGGATGTTAAAAAAATATTTTAACACGTATTTAAAGGATAAAAAGAATATATAAATTTTTCTTTAAAAAGTTAATAAGTTAACAAATATATTATACGGTTTAAAAAAACCGGAACTGCTTAATAAAAAAAAGTATTTACGAAATAAAGTTTTATTTTTCGACCTTGATAAATAACGTTGTAAAAATATTATTAAGGGAATTATTAAAAAGATTATAATTAAAGATTTAAATAATAAGAATTAATATTTAAATATACGAATTATTAATTTATTATTAACGGAAAATATTAAGTTAAATTAATAAAATTAATTAACTTAAAAAAATAAAAGAAAATATATATTTTTAGTAAAATATTACTTAAAGTATAATATAAAGTATAACGGTATAACTAATAAAAAATTTAATTATTCGAATTATATTAATAAATTTTATATAACGTTTATAACCTAATAGCTTAATGGTCGCAAGCCTGGGTATCTCTTTTAATTACGACAGGCTTAGGCACCCTGTTACGATTAACTACAAAAGACAGCTGGTTTAAATCCAGCTTATGCTACCGTTTCTTTAAGTGGCGCCAGCCTAAAGGAGCTAGACCTAGGGCTTCAGCTCCGTTACCGTATCGGCAACAATTAAAAGGTGGTTGGTAAAACCAGTTACAATTAAGGGCGTTAGGAACTAATTAATTAATCGGATATATCTTATTATTAATTACGGTATTAATAATCCGTATTACGTTTTTCCGGCCTTTAACTAAAAAAAAACGGTTTTTAAAAAGTGCTTCCCGGTCGTATTATATAATTCTTTATATATATATATAGTAAACGGATCAGCTGTACATAGCTAGATATCTTAATAGCACTTTACTTTGTATATAACGTTTATAAAGGTAATTTAAATAGGGTTTATAAGAAACTTATTAGCCTAATGGCTCAGTAGTCGCGAGCCTGGGTATCTCTTTTAATTGCAACAGGCTTGGGCACCTTATTACAATTGATTGCAAAAGATAGCTGGTTTAAATCTAGCTTAGGCCACCGTTCCTTTAGGTAACGCCAAGCCTAAAAAAGCTAAATTATTGGAGTTTCGGTTTCGTTATTATATCGGCAACAACTGGAGTAATTAATGGCTTTAGGAACTAATTAAATCAATCGTATACGTAATCGCATTTATTACCGTATCAAAAGATTTTTATTAATCGGGTTTTTTATCCGGCCTTTTAAAAGGTACGGTTTTTAAAAATACCTTCCGGTCGCGTTTATAAGAACTAATATGTATGTATATAGTGTATGAATCAGCTACGTTAGATACCTAATGGTATATATTCTTATAAGAAACTTATTATTTATATTATAAATAAAATAATTTAAAATTATTCGAAATAATAAATATAAATTTTATAAATAATTATAAATAAATAAAGATTATAATAAATTATATATTTTTTTTATTACAACGTTTATTTTATAAATTTCGAAATTATACAATATTATTATTAAATATATTACGGAAAAAAAAAATACGTCAAAGCGGGAATAATAATTATAAAATAATAAAATTATATTTTATATTTAAAAGATTTATTTTTATTTTAAAAAATAATATTAATACGTTTAAGCAAGTAAAAGAAATATAGATAATACGAAAAAAAGTTTGAAAAAAACAATATTATCTTTTAATATATTAAAATCAATAATAATCCTGCCGATAAATTTATAAAGATATTTAATTAAATAAATTTCGAACGGTTTATAATTAATTAAAAATTAAAAAAAAAAAAAAAAAAAAAATCGCTTATTTATACAGTTCGCTTGCTTATATAATACGTTAATTTTTTTGGGTAAAAGTTATCTTTTTTACTATAATACTTCGTTATTTCGAAATAAATCTATATTAAATATATATAATTAATTAAGTATTTAATAAAATAATTAATATGTTCTATAAGATTTATTTTATTTTAAATGTTTTATTTTTTAATAAATTGTTTCGTAAGTATATAAGTGTTTAATTCGAAAAATATTACGTTTCTAACGTTTATTTTTAAAATTATTTCGTAAATAGTCATTATATATTCTTAAATATTTATTTATTAAAAATATAAAAAATATTTTCTTTTTAAATTAATGTTTAATTAATATACGATTTATACTCTATATAATTACTTTAATTACTTTAATTACTTTAATTACTTTAATTACTTTAATTACTTTAATTACTTTAATTACTTTAATTACTTTAATTACTTTAATTAATTT
>QJNZ01001437.1:0-13995 GCA_004155055.1 Monosporascus sp. CRB-8-3 | reverse complement strand
GGGGGTTTCTTACCGATTGGGTAGAATTCAAGGGCGGCATCCGCGATGACCTTGAAGAAGGCGATGATTTTATTATCCGGGACCGGCACTTCCTCGGTCGAGAGACCGAGACAGTATCTGCTGTATCGTACGGTCTCGTCGCGATACTTCTGTGCGGCGGCAAAGTCGTCCGCCAAGCCGCCGACTTCCGCATCGATCTCTACAGTTTGTTAGGACTGAATACTACCGGAGCTCAACGCGCTCACCATCATCCCACAGGAAAAGCTGTATCGCAAGTTAGTACCATGACCAGCAGCGGAGATGTTGAAAGCTACCCAGATGACCAAGCAAGCAAGAATGTCGGCGGCTTCTAAAGTTGCCATTGGCCACCAAGCCGCGGAGAACAAGCCGAAATCAGCCTTGTTGAGCCTTGCAAGCTCTTTCGACGACTCTGTGAGTCTGCGAGAGGTTCAGTACTCATGCGCCCCGTGAGCGGTTTATCGGTGAACTTACTCAAGAAGCCTCTTGGGAATCAACGGCCGCAATCGGTCAAGCCTCGGATTTACCGCCTGGGGCCAGTGCTTAAAGATGGCATGGAGATCTGGAATTTCAAGGACTTGGCCCCTGAGAAGCTGGAGCAACTCTTCACGTGGAAGGGAGCGCGGCATCGTGACACAATTTCTGGCAAAGTTCGTGACAAGCGTGATGAGGTATGAGAGTGAATAGTAGACAGGACCGGTAACGACTACCGGGCGGAGGTGAAGGCCAGGCGAAAATCGGTTGAGGGAGGAGATCAGGAGATATAGACCGAAGCACGCCACCCGGTTACGACCCAGGCTGTGGTAACAGCATGGATGGGATGCAACAAGTTGGTTGCACGGCCTTGGCAGGTCTTGACATAACGGCATCCGATTCCCAGAACCCCAGGTCACATACCTCTTTGGGGTTCACATGGGGCTCTACCAAATCGATGCTGTGGAGCAGGACATTTATGCTGGTTCCAGTATTTCGCCGTCCCTGCAGAATGCATGGATAGCGCCGGTGAAGAGAGCATGGCTGCAAGGGCCGTATGCATGCTGATCAAGCAATCAGTTCGCCGGGGATACGAGTCTGTATCCTCGGTCGGAGCAGACCTTGCTTGTCTTTACCTCTTGCAGGCAAGACAGTATGTACGGTAGTTCTACCAACCGCTTGCCTGGGTCTGGACCCCCCACACAATTAATATCGCAACCCTGGACCTCCGACCAGCCTGCCAACAGGCAGCAAGCGTCAGAAGGGCAAGGTATGGTGGGTTCACACGGTAGAGCCTGTTCTGCTCATCACCATCACCATTATTACTACCGCAATAGAGAGGGACGCGAACTCGGAACATCTGACTGTCTGCCCGTCTGGGTCGTCAAAGTGCAGACGCGGCTGCCGCCACGTTGTTTGGAGCCTTGCACATCCACCCACGCCCTTGCACCGTTATGCGGGTGATGAGACCCACCCGTCCATTTGGTACGTTTGATACCACGTATCGTGCAGCTCGCGGCTCTCGGATGTACATGACTGACCTGCGCGGTGGACGGCTGGATAACGTGGCCTTCGTAGTGCCGCCTTGCAACAGCGGTTGACACAGGCGAAGTCGCAGCGGGAGTGCAGCCGCCTCATCAGAGGTACGTATTAGTAGGAATAAAGAGTTGTAGTTTCGAGGCTATCACGAAGCGGCAGTTAAGTGATACCGAGCTTGAACATGGGCGGATTGTTCGTAATTCATGACTGATATCCCACTCCGAGTCCACATGCCCACGTTGGGATACTAATAAAGAGGATATGTTATTGATGGTGTTTTCTGTAGCCCTCTCCCCTGTTGAGCAACCATGGTTCGTTCGTCCTCCGAGCCCCCCACCTGGGGAATCGGTTCCGTTCCTGACGCTACTGTGATGGCGTAGAAACTACACCGGGGTCGGAAGCACGTTGCTTGTTTTCAGCCGGCCCGAAAAATGTTGGATCCGGCGGGTTACGTATTGCCATACCGTATTATTTCCTGAAATTCACCCACTTGACAAATGCTAAGGAGATGATCCTCCAGGCCAGCTTAGATTTTCCTCGTTCTGCAACTGCCCTGTTTATTTTGGGCCATCATGGGGTGGACCCAGCCTAGGCGGTATTAACCAATACCGGAGCGAGGAAAAACAAAACCCGTCTGGGGGATCATCTCCTTCGCATTTGCCAAGTGGGTGAACATCAGGAAATAATACGGTACATGGAATGCGGACTGATGATACTTGGGTGCTGGTTTGTCAACTGTGCCCTGTAACTTAAACAGTAAGCTTGTACCGTCCCTGTGGGACCACTAATGCAGATCTGTTTCGGGTGTTCGCGTTAGTACTAGACTTATGTTTACCTAGTAATTACCCGCGTGAAAAAGCAGAGGTCGCGATGCCCCCCAATTTGTAGAGACCGTACGTCCATGTCGCCTCGGGCTGGATCAAGTTACACTGAGAGAATTTAGGCGGTCTGGTAAGCGATGCAGTTAATTATGACGCAAGAATTAGCAGACTTTATGTGTCGAGTGAAAAAGGTTAGCGTCCAGGAGTGAGGTTGTGGTAGTCTCGGCGTATTCTTGGCTCGCCTGCTATTTTGTCACCAGGAGAAAGCTTCGCAGGTAAAATAAGAAAAGTGTGATTGCTTCCGGCTTCCGTGTGTCCGAATTTACTATACGAAATACTACCTGCCTAGGTAGGTAATCTACCCATGGAAAACGGTTACATTTGGTATGGAGAGGCTGAAGTATCCCGGTAATAGAGAAGTTTTTATAGGCTGTAGGTGAGTAGTCATCATTACCCTTTTTCCCTAGAAATTCGGACACTTGCACCCTGAGAGACCGGGAAATATGGAGATATGTGACCATCCCCCCAATGGATCACGTGTTTCCTCGCGCTGTGACTTCGTAATTATCTAGTTAACGTTAGTCACCGGCCTATTCCTGGGTTAATTAGCATTTTCAAACCAAATTAACACCCTAATCGTTTAACAAGAGGAAAGTGCTTTCCGTACAGGACATCGTTCTCTTGGCATTTATCAAATTTTCCTTTAAAGAGTTATTATAAATAAATTATAAACGAAGACGGGTGAGTTTGTAAGCACGGTATAGCGCATCGTGTAAAAGACCCCTAGAAGCACTTGAGTAGAACCGTACGGAATATACATACTGCCTACCTACTTACATGAAAAGATAGGGTCACCTACTACAGCTCTGACTGTGGCAAGGCAAAGCCCCTTTATCTCACCGAGGAAGGACGCGTAGCTCTGTCCGGTTAAGTACTTAACGGATATACCCGTGCTCCAGTGCATTGTTTCCGTTGCAGGTAACTATCTACGTAGCTGTTATGCAATATCTATGGCGTACCCGTATAGGCACTCGAGCTTTAGCATAAAGATATGCGGGCAATATGTGTGTAATGGAGCTTGCGTATATATATGCAATATCTTGAGATGCATATCGCTTCGGGTACTCTTAATGCATCGCTCATTCAATATTGTTATTGTCGCCTGCATTCTAACCTATTACCTATGTACCTAGTGGGTAGTATTTTCAGAACTTCGATCATTTTTAGACACCTAGGCTTATCCAATTCAAGTACCACTAGCATCTATCTCCAACTAAGCCCTATCTTTTACCCTCCTGACGTCCAATCGTCCGTCCCTTTATTTGGTTATTTTCTTTCCCCTTTCCCAACTACAATTTTATGATGTGGTATGCATGGTGGTAAGGAAGTTGGAATGATAGACAAGAGGAAACCAATTCAGACTCCAAAATCATCTTCTCAAAGCCCTGTTGTTATTTCGCCTGTTCTCCGTCCACCTTGGTTTCGTCTGTAACTTTTCTTCTCGATCCCTACCCACCGAGTAATACCTTGCAGTACGTACGTCCCGTCCCGTCCCGTAACACGCCCACTCCAATCCTCAGTCCAACCATCCTCTCTTTGTCTCTCGCCAATCAGCTTAACGCTTCGATTACCTACCAGGTGCACCAAATATTGTTTCTCCCTCTCCTTGCGGCCAATCCGCATCGATTTTCGATCGTCGTACTCGATTCGCCCATATGCGGAAGCCGGCGTAGCACGAGTCTTAGTCGAAGCCTATTTGTAGATCCTCCTTCCTCCCCGCAACGCATTTCTCGTACGCAAGGACACATTGCGCTGTATACAGTTCATTTCGCATTCAACAGCCTCGACTATTCACCATGAGGATCCGACATCAGCGCGTACCTCTGCTCTTATTGCTCTTACCCTCCCTCGCTGTGGCTGCTACTCTCGACACTGCTCGAGTCGCAATACTAGATGACACTGGCGTTCAATCTGCTCGGGACTCCACCTCGTCATCCTCCAAGTCCAAGCTCGAGGTTGGCACCAAGAATGCTCCGGTAGATGGCAAGGATGGCATGCCTCATGAAGGCCCCTTCATAACCACCGACAAAGATCGGAAGAAGGGTGGCGACACCGCCGAGTCATCCGGGTCCAAGGGCTTACCCACCCTCAAGGAGACTTACTCGGATTCTTTAGCCATCGACGGGAAGAAGATACCGGAATCTAACGATGGTGTCATGGACGATCCTCACCATCAACCTCCTAAACAGGGCACTACCGGTACAGAGGGTGGCGTCAGTGAGAAGGACAAGGCTCGGAAGGTGAAGGAGGGAGAGACGGGCGAAAAGGTCGAGAACGTGCCTCTCACCCCGAACGAAATACCTCCTATGTCTAACCAGGGCAAGGGGAAGACCGCCGGTGAGACAGAGCCATTCAAGGAGAAGGCCAGAGAAGACACATATCGGACTGCGGATGATGTCGCGGGGCTTGAGGTACGATCACTGGTCGTCCCAGATGGCCTACTAACTTGCTACAATGTGGTATGCTAACCACCGTCTTTTCTTGATAGAAGCCGGAGGACCTGCCAGACAAACTACGGGACGACCCCCATCCCATCCCTGACTCGGCCCACAAGGACCACCTTGACGTTACAACACCATCCAAGTCTTCGTCCAAGGCATTCGGCCATGATTACGAAGCCGGCGAAGCTAACGAGGGCATCATCCAGCCATTCCACTCCTTTGTCCTCTCCTTAACTATGATACTGTTTTCCGAAGTTGGCGACAAGACTTTCCTCGTGGCAGCCCTCATGGCAATGAAGCACGATCGCATGGTTGTCTTCTCTGCCGCCTTTGGTGCTCTGCTCGTTATGACCGTCTTATCCGCTGTGCTTGGTCACACCGTTCCGGCGCTGATCCCCAAGAGGGTAACAGCTTTCCTTGCTGCCGGCTTGTTTTTTGTTTTTGGGGCTAAGCTGCTGCGCGAGGGTATGGCCATGGATCCTAACGAGGGAGTCACGGCAGAGATGCAGGAGGTTGAGCAGGAGCTCCAGGAGAAGGAACACCAGGCTTTGAGAGAGGGGCGACGACGTTCCTCGGTTGCCCCCTACGCGCTGGAGATGGGTCTCAATCGTACTCGCAAGTCACGGTCACAATCTCGGTTTCCTACTCCGCCTCGCAGCCCTTCCATGTCCCCGCCGCGAAGTCCCTCGCCTGGGGGTGGCTTCGTTGGAGGTGTCATCGTCGGCCTGTCCAACCTGTTTTCATTGCTCCTCAGTCCTGCTTGGGTTCAGACCTTCGTCATGACGTTTCTGGGCGAATGGGGGGACAGGAGCCAAATTGCGACGATTGCCATGGCTGCCGGCCAGGATTACTGGTGGGTTACGCTGGGCGCCTTGGTTGGTCATGCTTTCTGCACCGGAGTTGCTGTGCTTGGTGGTCGCGCTATTGCCGGGAAAGTTAGTCTCAAAGTTGGTAAGTTGTCCCAGACCGTGATCCTTCCCTTCTTTGCCTCCCATTGTTAGGTTTACTAACTGGCTGGCATAGTCACAGTGGGTGGCGCTATTGCCTTCCTGGTGTTCGGTTTCATCTATTTGTTCGATGCGCTCTATGCGTAGATGGCAGCGATTGCTCTCCTACTCAGCTAGGAGCGCGTCCACGTCTAGGCCCAACAGCCCCCGCTCTCGTTCTCCTGAACTGTAATTGTAATCCCGACCTGACTCGGCTGTGCCTTCGTTTTTTAGCGGGAGTTTATTTCATTTTGTCAGCGGTAGAAAATCATTTCTATCTGTGTTAAATGGCAGCGGCGGTCACCTGGCGGCAGCGGCAGTCCTGAAAATGTATCATATATACTCACTGAGATTCTCCCATGAAGATGGGAGGTATAGACGCATCTCAACCTGGTTCTGAGGTGGTATGAGGGCGAGGAGCGGACGTTCCCTTTCAGCATGGGCCGGAGTTATGGGGAAAAGGAATGGGCTTGGCCGACTATAGAACGGTCCCTAGTCATTGTATTCATTCTGCGCAATGGATGGGTCAGGTGGCGATGAACAGGAAGAGCATATGTGTTGGTTCCCACGGCTTAGGGGCTAGTGCTACGGAGCGTCTTCATCGTGGCATCCTTCATAGAGCTTTGTGCACGATATCATGATGATTCAGTAATGCCACCGAAGGATGCCCACTTGCAGGCTACATGGACTTACTGTGTATTCATACGAGCTGCCCGAGCGCTCGTTGGCATGTTAGCCCAAGCGGAGATGCGCGAAACCTCGAAGACGTCCAAACCCCTTTCGAGAAGAGAAATATATGCAACGCTGTGGCCCGCGTACTTCACCTGGGTTGGTCTGGATGCATACATGGGCATGTGACCCTCCAAAAGCCTAACAGGCGAGCCCAAAGTGAATCAATCCTATGAATACCTAGGAAGTAGCCTGGTCAAGCAATCTACATATAGTCAGGTAATTAGCCCTGGTAAATCCAACCGGCTCCTCGTGACACTTCAAAATTATAGGGGCACTTCGTTACACACAGCATATGTACCCTACCCACTACCGTGGAGGATGAGGCTAACCAAGCAAGGCAGACATGTAAAAGAGAGCCCCATGCGGGAAGGACTGCATATGCATATCTTGCTATCCAAATTGGGTATAAATTTCTCTGCTCCATTCAGTCTACCTCGCCTATTGGGTGCTTAGAGGAGTCGAGAGGGGGTCTCCCCAGGGTCTCCGTACCCCGCATCGCCATCCCTTGCAAGAAACATGCCCCGGAAGTCTTAATAACAACCGGTCGACGAGCCTCCGCAACCCTTTAACAAGCGCCGAGCAGAGATAGTCTAGGTTATCACCTAGTTATCGGATGCTTCATTTACCTACTATTACGAGCACCGCCTGTGGTCAACTGGGATTTTGATACTGTTTAGGTACAAGGGATCACGGTCAACTACCGCCTTTAGAGAAAGATAAGAGGCACCGGGCGCCTTTCACGAGCTGCGTTCTCCCGTATCAACCACATCATCGACGCCAATCATGTTGTGGTCTCCGACCTCTCAGCAAGCGGAAATTTCAAATCCCCCAAGACGGGAGTCCGTCAATGAGCCAGTGCCTGAGTCGGCACGACAACGGAATCCCGGCCGCCGCATTGCGCAGATCGTAAAGCTGAAGCCGGAATTCGTTGACAAATACAAAAAAGTCCACGCCGCCGTATGGCCCGACGTCTTACAACAGATCAAGGTCTGCAATATCCAGGACTGTGAGTGCGATTACCCGTCCGGTTTCCATGTCTTGCGAGCCTGAATCGCCGGCGCGGTCCTCTGCCTCATCGCTGACGGTATCTGCGAAAATACAGACAGTATCTTCCACGACAAGGATTCGGGTATCCTGTTCGCGACCTTTAAGTATGTGGGGTATGACTATGTCGGCGACATGGAGCGCATGCGTGAGAACCCGAAGGTGCGAGAATGGTGGGCTATGACGGATGGCTTCCAAGAGGTACGGCATCGAAGCAGACATGGAACACACCGTCATTGGAATGTCAGCTGACATAGAAACTCCCCACCCACAGAGCTTGGTCCCTGGAGCCAAGAGCAGCGAGTCTGGGGATCCAGCTTGGTGGAAAGAGGTCGAGGAGGTGTTTTACCTGCCATGATGATGAGGTGGCGTTAGAAGTTCTTCCTGCTCCTCGTGCGGTTTGTCGACCAAGTGCACGTGTGAATCGATAGTAGTTGCTAGGTAAAGAAAAAGGGCATAAGTATTCGCTGACAACAGAGGGCTGCCATAACCGTGGGAAAATGTGCTCTACTTGTCCGCCCGTGAGGCACTGGAGTATCGCAACGCTGACAGTGCAACGGTCATGGTCAGAGAGGCGTAGAGTCAATCTAACAAGCCCAGCCCGCCAAAGCAACGAAATTCGAGGAAGGGAATCTTTTATTTCCAACTGCCAAATAACCCACCGAGAATGCTCGAACCACTCCCGCCACCGCGGCCACCTTGTCGTCGAGCCTCGGTACGAATCCATTCTTCCAGGAAGAACCGGTCGGCCAACTTTCTCGCATCGGTGACTTTTGTTTGGATCTGTGCCTCTCCGGCGTCGAAACCCAGCAGCGTCGGTATGGATGTGATCATGTATGTCATGCCGAGTCCGCCACTCATCATGTCTGGTGCGTCATACTCGACAATACAGTAGCCGACGCCGCCCTCGGTCTCACCCACGCCGGATTCGATGACGGATTGCAGGAGCGGCGATACGACACGGCAGGTGGCGCACCACGAGGCCGTCCAGAGTGTGATAAGCGGCCGCCGGGAGGAAGAAGATAGTAACTGGTAGGTGTGAAGGTCATCGGGACGACGAACGCTTCATTCGCAGCAAATTTAGTTCTTTAGATCGCTGTACGCGTGGAGAGGAATATGATCAAGGGCCATGGGTATTGGAAAGACAGTAGGAGCCGCTGGAAAGGATCACGTACGGTGTGTAGATCCGGTTCTGTGCGCGAAGCCGCCGGGTTGTAGCAAATGTCCTGCCGGTAGAAGATGCGCGCAATCCTTTCAGGACCGGGAGCATCTTCGTTCGGACGGCAGGCGACATTGTTTCGGGAAAGAGGTGGTAAGTCGGTGGTTGTGTGCTTGAGCAGCTGTCAATGAGACCTGGAAGTTGTAATGCTTTATGTTAATTGCTTTCCGTACACGTAACGGGCGACCTGGCATGTCAACTACCGGCAGATCCTAGTGGAACTAAATGTGGATTCGAAAACTCGCCGTGTATAGTGGAGGCGATACACAGATTGCCTGCCGTAATGTGCTTTGTACGTATGTGTATTGCTGGATGTGTGGGTTGGTACGTAGGAGTCAGATAGCAAGAGTTCAATCGTGGAGCTTGCTTAGTTAAGAGCATGTCGCTAGCTTCGGTGTTGCTTGGCGGTTTACTTGATGTCGTCATAATATAGACTAGAGTAACACTCCAGAGGAACATACCTAAGTTATTAAGTCGTTAGCGTACCCATTACAACACCATCCTCCTAGCTGAATAGTTATATGTGAGGATGGAAGACGGAATGGTTAAGAGGAACAAGGAGGAAGAAGAAAAGGGAGGCAGAAGAAACAAGAAGCAGAAGTAGAACTAGAAGACATTGATAGAAAACATTGTTGATATAGTAGCCATTAAGACTATGAGTATAGGCAGAGGTCATCATGATGAAATTTGCTTATTTCCTTATCCAATCTATCTGCGGTCATGCTATCGTGAAACCGTAATGCAACGTAGACCCGAATGTCTGTTTCCATAGAGAATGGTAGAGAATGCAGGTTCCGCTTGCCAATGCCATGACCCCCAATACATGCTAGTCAAATAAAAAAAACCCCTGTTGAACTCCACGCTCGGCAACTCAGCCGACCAAAAACGACCTCTACCATTTCTCCATGAAGTTCTTGCGAACTGTCCACATGCGGGCTCTTTTGCCGTAGATATACATGGGGATTGTGAACAAGAGGATGATCAGCTGCATGATACCGATCCAGATGTAAACCGTCTTTGGACCATCGTGCGCTAACCATTCCGTGACAAAGAGACTGAACACTAAGCCATGAATGACGTTCTTGCTAAAGTTCAACGTCACAAGCGCCTCCCCGGCATACTGGCGGTAGCTATCAACACAGAATGTGATCGACGTCGTGGAGCCCAGCGAACAACCAAAAGAGACTACCCCGAAGAAGACAGTGGGAACAATCCAGGGGTTGCCGACGTCTGCCGACCAGCCAAATCCCATGAGCCCGATGACCGTCGTGATGGCGATCGGGGCGGCCATGACCAGTCGGAACTCGGGTTCATACAGCCCACCGTTTCGGCGAGCCATCGCCTTGACGATGACATCGCTGACCTTTCCAGCTACAGCCGTGCCGAGAACACCGCCGACAAACGGCGATATGTAGACAAGGCCCGTCTGCAGAGCATTGAAGTGATAGGTCCCTTCACGGTAAATAAGCGCGACAGACTCTGAGATGACGATCAACCATCCCACTGAGCACGCGTAGATGGCCGACGACCAAAGTACTGCAGGGTACGAATACAGAATAAGTGGCCGAACCGCCACTTTCCACCATTTGTCCTGGCTCAGTCGACCATGATAGATCTTAAGCTGTTGCGAAAAGGACTTTGGCGGCGCCTGTCGTAATGCGTGGGTATATAGCTGACCCTTTGTTGTCCCGGCCATGTTCGAGGTGGACATCTTCTCGCTTTCCGTGTCGCTCAGCATATCATGAGCGTGCCGAGGCAGCCCCGCTTCCGGATCCCGGGAATGGTCACGCAAAGTCTGTCCTAAATCTGAGTTGTGCATCTCCGACGGCTGCGCCGAAGGCTTCTCGAGCGTCATGGATCCCCTTCGTGACACGGGATTGCTAGGAGCTACGTGACGATCGGCACGCGATCCGGACTGCACGCTGGGTGGGCGGGCCTCCGCGGATTGGTTCGTCTCATCTTCTGGAGACTGCGCCGGGATGGTCTTCTCACCTCCATTCAATCCCGTCTTGAGTAGCAATAGGCTATCCCCAGTTCGTCCGGCTTCGGCATCTGAGTCCGATCTAACATCAGGCGCAAACCCTACATGAACACTCTTGTGTCGAATAGGTGATGCCGGTGATTGGGCAGCCCCCTCTTCGAAGTCTTGGGCGCTCTTCTCGTCTGTGGGGTGCGATACTCGCGTGGTATCAGCGGGGGTAGGTTCCTTAGCGGCGTGAGCCAGCCTCGGTACGCTTTGTCTGGACGCAGATCTCCTGGTGAAAATGCCTGGCCGCTTGGGTTGCCGGCGTGACCTTGGGACCGGAGTCCGATCCCAGAACGTTTCCGGAACGAAAAAAAACAAGAGAGCGCCACAGAAGACAACTATCATGGCAACGATCCTAGACGTATGGTGGTGAGCCGAACTAACGCCCCTTGCCTCATTTACCAGTGGCCTGTCAACTACTTACCAGAATACCCAACGCCATGAGAGGCCCTCGATGATCACAGCGCTGACGAGGGGAACTAGATTCTTACCGCCGAGCAGAAGCAGCGTGTAGACACCGATACGGTACGCTCTCTCGTGTAGAAAGAAGATTTCAGCAATCGTGGCCGACGGGAGGCACTCGACCGGACTGACAGCGATTCCCTGGAAGATTCTCGCCAGTATCAGAGAGGTGAAGTTGGGTGATAAAGCACACCAAACTGCTGACAAAACGAACAGCACAGCGCTGAAAAGATAAACCGGACGTTTTCCATAGAGGATAGCGGTGGGAGAGAATACGACGCAGCCAATACCCAGTCCCATCATATACAAGCCTGTCGTAAACGCCACTTCTTCAACGTCGATGCCGTAATCTGAGAGAAGACTCAGCAGAGAACCACGGCGGGGCCATCGAGATAATCGTACCTTCAGCAACATCGGTAAAGCCTGCGGCTATTATTGGCGTGATTCCCCCGCCGACCACTATGTGACCACGGTTAGTGAAGGATTGATTCGTAAATGGGCCTTGCCAATTCTTGCAACCTCGAGTAGACGCCAACTTGCTTCAAAGGGGCGTCCAACGAATTGGAAATACCGTTCTTTGTCGTAGCCAAGCGGATGCTCTCTATGAAACAGGCTAAATCTGAGAAGGGAGGGGAGAGTGGTCCTATATGCTAAATGATACGGGCATCCTTACTGCAGTACAGTCCCAACGACAGGAGTGCCGAGTCCCTGCGCCAAGCCGGCCAGTTCAGCGGGTCGTTATGTGAGTCGTCGGGTTGAGGCTCAAGAATGATTTGGCCGTCCTCGGTCTTCTTCTTCTCATCTTTGGGGGTCGTTGCAGGACGTGAACGCTGTTGTTGCTCCTCATAGGGCAGTCCGGTAGGGAGAGATGAGTGTGAAGTCCTCGCCGGGGCGTTCCGGAGACCAAGTGGTTCATTCCGGTCCTTAGCAATAAGCAATACTGAGCCTGCAATACGTGTTACCTAAAGGGGCCGCCGGGCCAGACGGGTGCAAAGGAGTAGCTATACCTGGAACCTCGATTGTCTCCTTGTCATTTAGCATGCCCATATTCCATCTCGGATGTCTCTTCTTCTCAGTGGCGCTAGGGCTCTCATGCCGGGCCGATTTTCTGGCAGAGAATAACCATGTGCGCCGGGGCGCCTGGTTGTCGCTGGCCGCCATACTTTGCCTCCTTCTCCTGTAGTGCTCGCCTGCCAAGTTACCGAGTGGTCCAAGCCAGACAATGTTATGCAGCGCAGTGATGCACAGATAAAATGCGAGTAATTTAACAACGGGTAACGAGCCTAGGGAAAACTGGCTGGTTAGATATGCTGCCCACGGGTATTTCAGGTAGGTTGCGAAATTAGCGAACTAACAAGGTGGTTCCGTTCCTGAAGAGGGACACACCGGGGGGGCTCCTACAGGTATACACCAACAAGCAGGTATATAAGCCGCGGCAATAACCCTCAGACAGGTGTTATTCGCAGAAGTATTATACGCACTTGGATAGTAATGTTAAGTTTACGTGGACTCGGCTAAGATCCCCACGGGGTTGTTGGCAGAGGCGGTGGGTATTGTTGAGAGGGCCCTTATATAGGTAGTGTCAAGGTAGGTAGATGACACTTCGAGGCGAGTTGGATCCACCTTCAGGGATAACTATCTAAGGGAAGAGGCTATTGAATGAGCCAAACGACTGTTAGGCCGGGTTTACGACGGGGTCTAGTCAAAAAGGGGCGGCCGATGACAAGGGAGGCGCAAAAACTCAATATACGTACGGCGGAGGACCTCTTCTCTTGAAACAGCGCGCCGTTCTTTATATGAGCGAAGGCGGGGGACTCTAGAGACGGAGAGAAGGCTTGAGAAGAGATAACATCTCACCAACATTGCATCGATGCAGCGGCTAAGGCGGTATCTCACAGACGAGCTATCCGACGTGACGTCAATCTCACTTGCCAGGCGGCTCAACTGACCTCCATGGCCTGTACAATGGCCTGATAACTTCCGGCCATGGTCGCGGTTGATCCAAGCAGCCAAGCGGTCGACGAGAATCCAACATCGCATGGAAAGGGTCATGTGCCGCACCGCCATGATATAGGAAGACACACTAACTCGCACTAATGCTGATTATCAGAACGAGAAAAGAGGACCCTGAGGAGTTACATTTACGGATCCACGTTTGTTGGAGATGCAATGGACAGGATTGACATGTAATCGTCCATCAGATGATATAAGACCCAAGCATGACAAAAGGCGGTTTTGTCGGTTACTATGCTATGAGGCAAAGTTTTCACACGCTGCCATGTAGCTATGGGCCGCGCTAGTAAACGTTTTATACATGGTTCGGTATAGCCAATACCGGGATCGTCTTAATGGTACTTCTTAACCAATATGCGAATTGGTAATTTTCCAGCTTTTATTTGTTATTAATTCTTCAAAATAAACGGAATAATCATTATAACGAAAAATTCGAAAAACCAATATTATTTTAACAAATAATAATGAATTATAAAAGTGGTTACATTAACCCGATATAGCAAAATATGGTAGCCTGTAGCGTAGCGACCTAGCATTGTGTGGAGACTTACCCCTAATACCATACAAGTTACAGGGGTATTTTCAGTTAGTTACCTCCACCCGCCCACTATTTCCTAAATACGGCTAGAATGTAGCTTCCCATACAATTGGTATGGGAAAC
>QJNZ01001436.1:0-14000 GCA_004155055.1 Monosporascus sp. CRB-8-3 | reverse complement strand
CCCCCCCCCCAAAAAAAATTTTTTTTTTTTTTCTCAATTGTAATAATTGATTATGGACGTGGGTGTTTAGCTAAGCCACTCGCGGATCTTCGTTGGTACCCTCCCATTGTTCGCAGCGAGCTCCTTCATCATTGCTTTATGCAAAGCAATATTCTGTTTCGGGCTTCCTCTCGGACCAACATGAATATCCAGTCTCTCCGCCAGCCGTTCGCGGGCACCCAAGCTGGAGGCTAGTCCAAGTAGCTTGAGGAGATCGACGATGGACGTCTGCCAATTGAGGACTTCCCTTTTCTCCCGTGCCAGACCAGCAAGTATAGCTTTTAAGTCGGTCGGTTCTAGGTATTCGGGCTCGGGTACACCGTGCATAGCGTCGTCCATACTACCTTGCTTGGCCACTTCAGCCGCAGGGATGGTTGATAGAAGCACTTTTCCATACGCTGATGCTGTTGCTGCCGCGTACGGTTGCCATCTTTTTGTTTTGTGTGAGTCGGCATAGTCGCAAATGCCACGGATAACGAGGCAGGGGAAGCTGTTCATCAGGCCTGCTGCTTCCATCTCGAAGCAGAGAATACCGCCAAGGTCCCTGCTTACCCTGTCCCGCGTACGTCCATCCCTCATGACTTGGTTTCCCGATGCAATCGTCCCGTAATATACCACCACCCCGTTACTTTCGCGAGGCTGCCGAGATTTCTGCCTATTCGTATGGCACAGATCGCATGTTTCCCCTCCATTATGGTCGTATGCTGCCTCGAACAGAACGTCGGGTCCCGCATTGGCGCGCCGAAACTTGGAAATGTGGTCAAGCTTGGAGATGTGCTCAGAGAGCTTGCTTCTGCTTCGGAACTCGTTCGCCTGCACCCTGGTAAGCGCATTGAGCAAAATCTGCGGCGGAGAATTGAGCGATCCCGTGCGCTCAAAGCCGCTTGGGGTGGCCTTTCCGAGGTCGTATTGTATGACGCCGCCGGAGGTCCCATGCGGTTGGCTGACCACCACGTCCCCGAGCCGGACGTCGTCCTTTGCGCTTGGAACTCCTCCTCCAATGCCGACCATCAACCAGAACCGGATCCCTTTAAATGCCGCCCTCGCCTGTGCCACCACGGCTGCCGCAGAATTGTTGGCTATTCGGCCAGCCGGCAGGGATACAATCACAACGTTGTGTCCTGCAATCGACCCCAAACAGTATAGGTTTTCGTCGTTGTCTTTGATGTCCCGCTCAAGGTCCTTGTGCTCTTCGTCGAGCATCTCCTGCGCCGCAGCCAACTCGACCGGGAGCGCGCATATCCATCCCACAGTGTAATCTTCGCGATTCAGTCGGCGCGACATGCGGACTCGTTATGGTGGAGGCAAGAGGGCGGAAGGGCTATCCTGGAGAAAGGCTTGTACAGAACGTGCAGAGTGTGAAGTGATGCCCTAGCAGGAAGCGCTGGCAGCGTTGGGCAAGGGACATTGCTGCCCCTCAGCCTCATTGGGTGCACTGTAGCCGGCTGCCTGCTGGCAGCCGATGGGCTGAGGTTTGGATGTCCGCTGGGCAAGCCGCAAGCACTGCCTAGGGCGGGACCGGTACGAGTGGCCCGCCATTGGCTGGCCAGGCGAAGCACAGACCGCAACCACTCCTGCATCCCATTCAGAGTGTGTTCTAGACATCCTCTTGTGAAGTTGACATTCTGGAGGCGATCTACATCGTGCTTTCAATCGGCTACAGGTAGACCGATTACAAATTTATCAGAATTTAGCTCCTGCTATCTACCGAGGAAGAAGTTTAAGATTGGGATAACTGGCCTTAGTCTAGTATTACGTAAGGAGGCTTATTTTGTAAGTCGCTTATCTCCTCGACTATCAGAAGGCTACACAACAAGCTGTAATGGTGTTCGCGCTAACCATACGCAAAAAAGTCCACTTTGGGCTCGATACACGAGAGGTGTGCTCTCGTTGCAATGCATGTGATGTGCCAATTTGTATGACTGACATATGTTGGTACAAACATCACTACAAAATTTAGGTGCAAATAGATGTATATCACTATGGATTAAGTTGATTGGTTATCAAGGTCCCATTTTTCAAGAGCACAGACCCAAAAAGCGGCCACCGCTTATTGTGTAGCCTTCTGGCAGTTGAGGAGAGAGCTTACCTCAGCTAGCTCAGGCCTCCCTGGCTCGTTTTCCCAATTTCTTCAAAGTTACTCAAGTACCGCTCCACAACGCTAAATATTAACCAATCAAATCCCAAATCCCCGTAACGAGCCAGCGAGGCTTAAATTGTAATTATGCGAAAGAAAGGTCCGTTTGGTATATTTGCTTTTTTAAAAAAACGAAAATTTATGATAACTTAATAACTAAACGTTTTTTGTAATTATATATATATTTATACGGTTATTTTGATTATGGTATATTACCAATACCATTTTAATTTTAATTAGAACTTATTTGTTATTTTTAAATCTTAACGTATATAATAATTACAGCCCGAACTTATTGCGTTTTCGTTACCGTTATCAAAATATAATAAATCCGAATTTTCCCAGTTTTACCGTATTACGTTTTTAAAATAAAATATACGTACGTATATATTAAATTTCTGGCATTAATATAAAAAAATTAATATAATATTTGAAAATTTTATTCGTAATTAAGTTCTTTGCGACGATATAAATTAAATTATTAATTCGACCGTTTAAATTAACCAGTTAATTAACGTATTAAAAAAAAAACGAATACGTAATAAGCTATTAATATGCGAAAATTAACAGAAATTTATAACTTTTATTAATTAAGACCTTTTTATACGAAAATATTACGATATATTATAAAGTAAGCTTATAACTTTCATAAAAGGCTCCGGATTCCGCTATTTACTGGAGGATTTATTACTTAATATCGATACGATTTATATTATCTTAGACGAAAATAAACGATTTGTAAAAACTTTAATTCTTAACTGGTTTAAATTTTTAAATTAGGTAATTATATAATACGAAACGGAAAACGAAATGGTTTTGTAATAATAACGATCCGGAAATTTTTATATATCCTTTTTTTATGGTTTTAATTATTATAATTAAGATAATTTCCAAAATTAATAATAATTATTTATTTTATTTATTAAGCAGGTTTTTATTATTTTCGGGTATATTACGGGATAAGATTAATATATTAAAAAGGTTAAGTATTTACGAAAATTATTATACGTTAAATAAAAATATAAACCGATTATTAAAAAAAATTAAAATAACCGTATTAATTTTTTTATAATAATACAGTTTTAATTAAAATAAACTATATTTTACCGTTAAATATAACAAAACGATATCGTATTTTAATACGATAACTTTAATATTTAAAATTATATCCGTAATATAACGCTTTAATACGGTTCCGTTATACGGAATATTATTACCGCCTTTACCCGTTATTATAACCGTATCCTTAAAAAAAAATTAAAACAATTTATATTCCGTCTTAATTAATATTATAAAATAAAATAATTTTACGAAACGTTATAATAATATCTGGTATTACCTGATATTTTCCGTTAATTCGTAATTAATATTATCCGAATTTTATTTTTTGTTTTTATTAATACGTTTTATAAATATAATAAGCAAAAGTTTCCCGGCTTTTTTAAATTAAAACGTATACTATATAATAAACGCCGTTCGATTTCGTTAAATATAATTAATAAAAATAAAAATACCATCGACAGTACCTATAATGTTTATCGAAAAATTTTTTAGGTAATATATAAATTTAAAAAAAAACAATCTTATCGGTTTTCGAAACGTTTTTATTTTATTTATAAAAATTAGAAAATAATTAATTATATCCGGAAAATACAGGCCAGTTAAACTAAAGCAACCGATCCATATAATAGGAAATAATAGTTCCTTTCCGTTTTTACCTTATTTTATATATAAATAAATTTCTTATTTATATTTATACGTATTTATTAACCTAATAATATAAACGGAATATATATAACGTAAATAACTTTAAAAGCAAACCGTTAGTTTTTAAATAGGATAATATAATTATATTAAAAATTACTTAAGTTTTATTTATTTAAGCTTTTTATTTTTTATATACATAACGTTTGTATATTTGCGTTATTTTTGCAGGAATTACGCGTTTAATACGAACCACTTGTAAAAAAAACGTCTGGCGTATACGGAGCTGCTAAGAATACTTCGATCGAAAATTTTTTTTCGAAAGCTTAATTTACCAAGTTTATAAAATATATATACTCCCGGTTAACTGTCGCCGAGTTCGAGATTATTGCGTATAATGTAATTTTTAAGTATTTTAGTCGTGCTGGATAAATAGGGGAAATATTACGGGGTTTTGATTAAAACGTGTTAATAAATAAGGATTTTTCCGATAAAAATTTTCTGTCGTTATTTATTAATAATACGTTACCTGGTAATATAAATAAGACAACGAATAGCTTATAAATATTTTATTTTTTAACTGAGAAATATAATTTATTTATATTATTTTTTAAACGGTATAATTTTAATTAAAACGTACCGAATAAAATTTTTTTATCGGATAATTATAAAGCCGGAGATATTTTTAATATGGACGATATTCCGTAAAGCGATAACTTTTTTAACCTTATTAAAAATAACAACCAACCGTTAATTAATGCCGTTCCTATTAATAAAAAATTTTAAAATTATTGCCGTTTTTTTTAAAAAACCCAGGTTTATTTATGTTTTTCGCATATTATACGATATAACGACGTTAATTATATTAAGCGGTTAATACTGATATTATTACTTTTTTTTATAAGGCCGGTTAATATAATTACGGCAAAAAAATGCTTTATTTTAATTAAATATTACGTTTTGTAATATTAGATTAAATATTTATTAATTCGATTTTAATATTAAATCTGGTTCCGATAAAATTTAAAAAGAAAATATAAAAAATATTTAATCGAAAAGGTAAATATTATAATCTGTAACTTGTTAATAATTTCCGCCGGTTAAAAAATAATACATATAACGTTAATATTGTATTTTTCCGAGATTCGTTTTTAATTAGGTATCGCGTTTTTTTATAACGTAAATTTTATGCCTGTTATACTTTTTCGCAAAATAAGCGCTACGTTATTCGGGATTTTCGTAACGAAATTTTCGAACGCGCTTATTTTTTATTTTGTAATTTTTGGCTTATTAAAGGATATTTATTTCGGATTAAAAGGGATAATTAAAAATCCGAAAATATTTTAGCTGCAAGCCGTAAAATTATAAAAATTAAGTTTATCGATTTTAATAATACCGTACCTATTATTAACGACAAAGGTAGGTTTAATTAGCTGGATACGGCAAAAAACGAAATTTAATTTATAAATAACTTTAATATAATTATCCAAAAAGTTTTTAGTACCGAGTTTGCTAGGGATAATTTAGTTTCGGACGACCGTAATATCCTATATGCAGAAAAAAGTCATAATTTTATAATATAAATTATGGATAATTTAATAAACGGTCTTAATTAAGGTGGTTCGTTTTCGTCGTTATCGTTATCGGATAAGTAAAATAAGGATTTATCGGATAAAAACGAATTGTTATTATAACTTTTTATTTTTTTATTATTTCTATATTTTGTTAAAACTGATATAAGGATTTTGCTTTATTTTTAATATTAATATAACTAGGTATATTACGTAATCTTAATTAATTACGTTTTATTCGTATATTTTATTTATAATAATATTATATAAATCTTTCGTATTAAAATAAATTAACGTATTAATAATATCGTATTATTTATAGTTAAATATATCGTATAATTTCGTATTAGCTTATATATTTTATTTATAATTAATTTATTAATTAACGTTTTTGCGTATTTGTTAAAATTTTTTTATTTTGTTTTGCTTTTTTTCGTATATTATCGTAACTTATATATTAATAATTTTTTTTATATTTTCGGGATTTAAAATTTTATTCGTTTTAAGCGTAATATTTGCATTTAAATCCTTTTAGAAATTTTTATTCGGATTATATAACAATGCCGAATATTTAAAAATTGCGTATAAACATTTTTTGTTACGTTTTTATACGCAGTTTGCATATTTATTACCCGTATAACTTTATAAATTATAACATTTATAAAACGGTTATATAATATATACTTTTTAATTAATCGACTTAGTTTATAAAGTTATAAACCTTTTTTCGTATCGTTTAAAAGGTGTTTAGTTTATATATCCCTTTTGTTAAATTGCAAAAACCGTAATTAATCGAAAATCCGTAATTAGTTTAGCAATTTAATAACCTGTAAGGCCGGTATAATCCGCCATAACGTAAATCTTATTCTGCCGGTTATTACTGCTTAAAATATTCCGAATTATATTGTTAATATTTAATATTTATGTAAATACCGCGTTTTTATATAATAAAAAGTTTTATTTATAATATAAACCTTTTATAATACCGTTAAGCTTATAAATCTTAATTAATTATAGGATTTTTCTAATTAATATATATTCCTATTAATACCAAAATATAAGGTACTTACAATTTTCTAATTTTCCTTTATATTAATATAACTTTATAACATATACCTAATATCTAAAATCGGCTACGTATAATATGCATTTTCCGTAAGAAATGTTTTATATCTTAAGATAATCGAATATTATGTAAGTAATACAAAAACGCTTTGATTAAAATAAGATTGCAAAATATACTATGCCGTAAGTTCTAGTAATAATTCTTGTTATTTTTTAAATTAAATTCTCGTTATCCGTTTTTGGGGTTATTTTAATAATGGTTACGGTTATTTATAAAATCGGTTTTTCGTTACCCGTTTTTAGGGTTGTTTTAGTAATGGTTCCGGCTGTTTATAAAATCGGGTTTTTATTACCTGTCCGTAAGGTTGTTTTTGGGGGGTATTATTAATAAATTTAACCGTCTTTTTCTGTTTAGCCGGGGGTTTAAAGTTTGCCGGGCTTGTTTAACGTTTATTATTTGGGGTATTATTAATAGCTATATCCAATATATCATTAAGCATATCGGTAAGGTTATTTATATCCCGTGTTATAATAGGTATATGGAGATATATATTATAATAAAGATTTTAAATATTAATAAAAAAAAAAGCGGATTAATAATAATTATTATATTATAAGTAAATTAAATTTAAGTATTATGGTATAATAAGATGTAGAAAAGTATATAAAATGGTTATAAAGTAAATAATAGTAAAGTAAATGGTGGTAATTGTTAAATAACTGTAACAGTTTTATTCAGTATGCATTTAACTAAAGGAATTTTATGGATTATATTAAGCAAATCGTAATAAAGAAAAAAATATCGTATAATTTGCATACGGTTATTAATTCCTTTCTTATATATTATTGCTTCGTTATAAGAAAAAGTATTGTTAACTTTTAGGTTAATATTTAGTAACTTATATAAACCTAGTTATTTATATATTTATAATTACATAATCCTAAAATTCGTATATATCCTAATCCTGATTATATATATTGCCTTCGGATTTTTTTATAATTTATTAATTATCCGTAAACTTTATTTATATACCATAAATCCTTTTATATTTTATATTACTACCAATAATATATCCGGATACCATTTAATATACGAACTTTATTTTATTTTATATATTTTATATCTTACATTCCTATTTTTAGTTTTAATTAGTTTAAAACAGAACCGGTAAGTATATATTATCCCTAGATTTCTTATATGTTAATACTTTTTATATGGTGCCTAATATAAAGCAGTTATTATAATGGCATTACCATTATTTAATAGGGTGAAATATGGCGATTACGTCCGTAATTTATATAGCTATATAATAAGAAATTAGAATATATATAAAGATGTAAATATTATTAGGTTAACTTTCGATACGATTTATATTAACTGCGGTATTAGTTTCCTTAAGTTAACCCCAGTTATATATACCGTTTTTTTAAACCTTGTACCGATTAAAAAATTATTTTTAGTTACCGTTATAGAATTATTCGATAAAATTACGGTATTATAAAATCTTAATAAAACGGAATTTATTAGGTTATATTAGAAAACATAATTTGCTTATCGTTATATATATTTTAACGTATATTTTATTAACGATAATATCGAAATCGCATTTTAGTAAATATTCGGGAACCTCGGTTGTATATATATAACTTACGAAACGTTAATAGGAAACGTATTTATATATAACAATAGCTTTTAATACCCGTTTTTACCAGACCTAAAAGAAATGGCAAAATGGCATAAAGGTTTATTCGTTTTTTTTATTATACCAGAATATAGTAATGAAGTCGACGATACAAGGAATATAGATTACTAGATAGTAGGTTTTTGGAACTGCGAAATAAATATTTTCCATATTACAGATTTAACCGGCGTTTATTTTTTAAAAGCCCGTATAATTTAGGTTGTTTAACGTTTTCGAATATTTATGTACGATAATAATTTACATAATATAGATGGTATTAGGGATATGGTAATTTCGTAGTTCCGATTAGGAATATAAAATCGCGATATATCGTATAATATATATTATATGGACGTTATTTTTATGATATTAAATAAAAGGAAAGTTCGCGATTATAATTATCTGGTTGGTAATTAAATAATTATGTATAAAAATTGGATTCGAAGGTACCGTAGTATATTCGGTATTGGTTCCGAGGATTTTAATAGTTACTTAAAATATTTTATTATTATTATACGAATATAGGATTTTAAAGCAAAAAATTTCTAACTTTTACCCGGGGTTTTAGTTATACCGATAAAGAAAAAAGGCGGTATTAAAAAAAAAAAAGTTTGTATTTTTACGCGTTGTTTATTTTGGATAACGAAATCTTAAAAACCGTAACCAGAGATACCGGTAAACCCTAGATCCCCGGGGGAAACGTAATAAGGTTTTAATTAAGATCCGTTACGAAACCGGGATTTTAAACATTTCGAATTAATATTTAAAAAGAAGCGGACGCTGGAATAATTATATACGTAACAAGTAGATAGCTTTCTTAGTATTGGCGAAAAATTATTTATATTATCTATTTACCCGTATAATTAATTCCTTATATTAATTAATCGATTTAAGTTAAGGTACTTTAAGGGTTGGAAAGGTTAGGAATATTTTAAAAGTTAATGTAATAAGCTTAAGGAAAAAAACCGGAAAATAAAATTTAAAAAATTTTAGTTTGGTATAATAAATCGAGGATTATAAGTTAAAAAGGAATATTTGTTAATAATTGTAATAAATTCCAGTTTAAGATACGTAATATATATATTCGTTAATTTTCCCAGTTTAAAAGGTTTATTGTATATTTGTTATAATATATAATTAATCCGGATTAGGAAAAATTAATGTTTATATATAACTTAACGTATTAAGGATTAACGAAAATAACGAATATAATAAATGGATAATGTTATTAATAGCTTTAACTGATATTACGTAAATATATATATTTATCGTACCTTAAAACCGTAACGCCGCGTCGAAACCGAACGTATTTTTTATTATACGTCCTAATTAAAGCTTTCCAGGTTTCGTTTTTTGCTTTTTAACCTGGTATCGTAACTAACTTTTAACCTGCTACTGTTATTATTATCGAACAAGTACCGTTTATTCCCAGCGCGTAACTTTTTAACCTCGATAGGGACTGCTATTTCGGATCCAGTTTTCGATATATTATTTAAGGCATTAAGCTGCGTATTATTATATTTTGGTAACCCCGGCGATTCCGGTAACGATATAAAAGCAAACGAATTATGCAAATATGGGTATAGTAATAAAAACGGGGTTAGCGGATTAAAAGTATTAGGGAATAATAGGTTTTATGCCGACGTTATAAATAACAGGGATAAAGCCGGTTTTTAATTAGGATTGTTTAATATGCCGTAAGTTATGCGTATAGTTATAGGTATTGTTATAACCGGGGTTACGATTTTAAATTACGAAGGCGTATAAACCGCGTATCGGGTTAATATTTAAACTGTTAAGTTTATTATTAAATTATTAATTATTAATTTAAACCGGGCGGTTATATATAATATACCTTAATTAGGACCCGGCGCGGTTTATGGTAGTTTTACGATTTTTTCCGATATTTGTTAAATTTGTAACGCAGTAGTAGTTCGTAATTTATATAAATCGGTCCGAGGTATAGGGATATAGCGCCTTTGTTTTTGATTAAACGAATTCCGCCGTTTACGAAAAATTTCCCGTATTTTTTGTAAAATAATAAATACGGTTTTTTCGTAAATTAAATATAACGTAAATAAAAGGCGGTTTTTTAAAACGTTTTAATACTGCTATTTATTAAGTCCGGGAACCGCTTTAATTAATTCGATTACGTTTTAAATTGGATAAAAACTTTAAACTTCGTTTAATTTTTTTAGGAACGTATTAAGTAAGGACCGTTTAAATTTAGTAAAAATAAATATTTATTTTATTTTTTTGCTATTAAACGAAAATAACCGCATAAAAAACAATTCGTTTACTCGTCGTTTATATTAGGATTTTATTATTTCCCAAATAATTGTTTTTAATAAACCGGTTTTTAATTATTTTTACGTAAGTATTTTTAGATTTAAAGGTTCGGGTATATAAATAAAATCAGGCGTATATAAGTTATAATAAAATCTAATCGGGATAAAGTTATTAAGGTTCTTTTTTAGCATAACGGTTTCGTTTTCTTTTAAATATATTAAGATCGCCTTACGTACATATTCGCCGTTAAATAACGTATATTATTAAGGCCCTATTTTCGTCCGGTTCCGTAAATTAATATTAATTTATTTCAGAAGTTTACGGGTAACAGGAGTAATATCTTAACTAGTTAAAAAATAAGATTAAAATTTAATAATTACCTTATTTTAATCGGAATTATCCGTAATAAATTACGTATTATTTTCTTTATTATCCGAATTTGTTACGTTAATTTCCATTATAACCTTTATATTTTTATAGGTGGTACGATTTTTAATTTACCGGGCCTAGGTTTTTTTCGTTATTTTAACTTTTTTTGCAATAAATAATTCGGTTTTATATCTGTTAAACGTTTAATAAGGTGCAAATAATATGGCTTATTTATGGCTAGTTATATTTAATCGTTTATAATTACGAACTGTTTAATTAAATTATTGTTATAAATCTTTTATCGAAAAGTTTTTCGGTATTTCTTACTGTATTATTCGATTAATATCCGGGATATTTATATTTAATTTAAAAGCGATAATAAATATAATAATATAGATAAAATTATTAAGCTTTTTTAATTTATCATATATGCAAACTTGGTTACCGTAGGGCATTTTAAAGTTATAAAATTTAATAACCGTTTTTATAGCTTTCGGCGAATACCCCCAGTCCGTTAACGTTTTAATTAGGTAGTTGCGGATATTTATAATTTTCGCCTTATTATTAATATAGATAATAGTTTTAATAATAATATATAAATTATCGAGCTGAATCTTAAGGTTATTATTTGATAATTCGGAAGTATTTATTATTAGGAAATTTAAATACGTTTAATTCGAACGTTAACTTTTGGATATAAAGAAAATAATAATATCGATTTCGGGCCGATTAATATTAAAACGCCGGATTTCCGTTTTATAGCCATATCTAGTAGGACCGCCGATTTGACGAAAGTTATTGTATTTCGCGATTTTTTTTTTTTATGATATTACTGGCGGTTGCTATATACGTAAACCAATATATATAAACAAAAAGAATAAAATACAGGTTGCGGATATTAATATATTCAGGCCGGAAATCTTTTTATTTTAATAACAGATATGTTTCGTCGATTGTAACCAAATTATACCGCCGTTCGAAAATAAAATTTAATATAGTAAATTAAAATTAATCGTTCGATACTTATTCAGGATTAAGGATAATATAATTATGTTATTTAGTAGTTATGCGTTTATATATTTCCGGATTAAGTTTTTTCGTATTTATAAATATTAGGATAAAAGCAGAATACGGTATTGTTAACGTAAAAGCTCGTTATTTTTTAATTAATTTAACTAAAGGTACGATTTAAATAATAATTAAATCGGTTATTAAAAAAAAAGCTTAAATAATTAGGAATTTTCTAAAGTTTATTTTAACGACGAAAAAAATATTAAACTTTCCGAAAACCAGATTATGTACCATATTTATTTATTTTTTCCGTAAAATACGGCTTTGCCCGCCAAGTATAATACTTAATATAAAGCGAATAAACCGATAGCATAAAGTTTCCGTAAAGTTATCGGCCGTATATATAACATTAACGTATAGATTTATAACGTTTATATCGGCAAAAAACCGGTAAAGCCATCGGATAAAAATAAACGTTTAACTTTAGATAATTAAGTATTTAAAAAACTGGGGTATTTACCTTAAACTTTTTAATATATCATTTACATTCGGCTAATTAAGATAAAAATATATATCGGGGCTTATTATAAGCGATTTTAAACCCTATATATCATTATTTTAACTTATAAGGTTATGTTATTATTATGCTAACCTAAAAAGGGTAAAAAGTTATAACATGTATTAATCGGGAATTTAGGCCATTTTTTTTTATAACAATCTGGGTTTAATCCTAATTAAAATCAGGCCTATATTAAAAGATAAAGATTTTAATTTTGCGTTAAATTATGTAAGTTATAACGTTAGGGACTTCGTAATTAATATATACTTTAAAAGTTGTTATTAATAATTTTCTCGAATTTATATAAAAGCGTACCAAACGGAACGAAAAAATCACAACTTGCCATCAGGCCCTATTTTTAAGGTTTTGTTATTTTTATGGAGATTTTTCTTAAAAAGGTTTAGTTGATACATTGGACCCTTGCAGCTACTTCTTAACGGAAAGCCCTAGCCACGGCTGCGCCGCAGGCGCAGCCACAACCTCAAAAATAGGGCCTGATCTTGATGAGGTAAGAGAGAGCATAGAGGACACCATTTTAAATGCCAAAACCTTCAGACTTAAACCCGCTTGGCTAGGTAGGCGTTATTTGTACGCAATACAAATCTTATCTGTGACCGCCTCTATATAGTACGATAAATGGATCAACTTAATATCCTACGGTTTAAATAGCTAGTTATACGGTGATTTAATTATACAATCTTAAAACTAGATCGTTTATTACTATAAAATGTCATATTTAAGTACATTTCGTAAATTCGAAACGGACGACGTAATTTAAACGTAATAGATATATAAAATAGTTTATAATAAAGAAGTTTTAAAACTTCTTAATTTTTAAATAGTAAAATTATTTCCTTACTTATTTATTTAAGAAATTAAAATAGTCGAGATCTTATTTATAAAAGAAATTCTTTATTACTTTAAATATTAATTATTATTTCTACTATTATCGTATATTATTATAAAATATTATAGCGCTTAAACTTTTAAATAGGTAAAACTAATTTAATTTTTTAAGCTATTAATAATATATTAAGTAAAAAACTTTAAAAAAAATTTAAATAAAATATTTTTCTAAATATAGAGTTATTAAATTTAAGTTATATTATTTAAACTAAGTTAAAAATACGGAATAATAATATTAATAATTGATATAATAAATACGTTATTTAATATTTTTAAATATGATAATCATTAATAATTTTTACGGTAATAATAAATTATATCTCGGTTACGAAAATTTTTATTCCGAAACCGATTATTACCTAATGCCGATAAGTTTTAACCTTGATAAACCTTATACCTTTTAATTAGTTTAATAAAAGAAATCTTAATAACTTAAAAGATATTAAACTTTTTACAGTAAATCTTAAATTTATATAAAATAGCTATTTTATAATTTTAATTAATTTTAAAAAATTTAAACCATTATTAATTAAAATAATTAAAATATATTAATTAAGTTTTATCGGCAGATGTGGTAATTTATTGTTTGAGGTTAAAAGGATTAAAAGGGCTTTGATTTGTAGCCCTAGGATTGCAAGGACAAAAGAGCTGAAGGCTATATCTGGCTG
>QJNZ01001435.1:0-14005 GCA_004155055.1 Monosporascus sp. CRB-8-3 | reverse complement strand
CACCCATTATCTAAGGACTCTCTCCAAGGCGCGCTCCTAAAACACACTCCTTGTCTCCTGGTAGATACGGGATAGGTCCCTGTCCAGCAGACACGGCTTCGAAACGTTGACCGTATCGCCTTGGCGGTGGCGAGCCGTGAGATTTGACTAGTGCAAATGGCGCTACGAACGAAAAGATGACATGATTCTTTAGTTAGGACTCGTGCTGGTACCAAGTCGCGAAGGAACAAGAAAAGTAAAACTGTAATTGCGAAGCTAGCGACCTATTTCTAATGCTCCTAGCGTACTTAAAGCTTTATTGCATGACGGTATACGGGTATACCTTACCAAGCTCCGACACGCGATATAATCAGCTTTCTTTCCGCCTAAGTTCAACTTAGGCTGTGAACGACAACGCGCTTCGGGGTTCAAATAAGTGGCCTAATTGCCTAATTGCACCGCATTCTGGGTACGAAATACCTCGCCAAGACGCTAAATACCAAATCTAGCCCATTTTAGCTGTAGTTTTCGTAAAGGGTGTCGATCATAAGTCATGCACACCCAACGTAATGTATCTTTTCGTCCGGAGTTATCGGAGTCCCTAGAATGGCTAAGATCAGCGGCAGAAATTAACGAAAGTAGCGCCTTCTAAGCGACTATTAGCTACAGTCGCTCAAAAGGCGTTACCTTCGCTTTATAAAGCTATAAGGTAATAAATTTATTAATTTAAAGCCCTTTTTATTATTTTAAAACGTAAAACCGATAGCATATCTGTATTAACTATAAAGAGTATAATAATGGGATAAAGCAAGTAATTTAGCATTTAGCTTAAGCTTTCTTATTAACGTGACGGCCGAAATGAAATCGCCCGTATTAACGATTAAAAAACTTAACGAATAGTATGGATTTACGTATTATGTATCCAAAAACCTTCTTTTCTTATTATCTTCCGTTTTTCCTCCCTATCTTAGGTTCCCTATATCTTCATATTAACTACGGTATTTTTAAAAAATTACTTATATTCTAAAAGAAGCTAAAAGATTTCGGCTAGATTAAGGGCCTGAACAATAACGGCTTAGAGGACTAATAGCCTAATAACAACGTGTATATCAGTACATATAATAAAACTGGGGACTTATAATGTAACATTCGTATTTATTTTAAAGCCTAGACCTAAAAAAGTTACCGCCTTTTTGGCTAACGTTATCTATATATGTAAATAATAATATTATAACTTTTTCGAATTAACGTTAAAGCTTTTTATTTATAACCACCTTAATTACCTTGCAATAACTTCGTAACGCTGGTCCTTTAAAAAAAAAAGATAAGTTCGTCTTAACCTAACGTTTCCGCCGTTCGGGAAAAAAATAATAAGAATTTTACGTTCGTATTTCCGGATTTTGGTTTTTTTCGTAACGATATAAGCGGAAAGATTATTATTAGGAATTCGCTACCGTTATTATCCTTTTTAAACGAATTATAATTTGATTTAATAATTAATTAACTTAATTAAAAATTAAAAAAACGTTTTATAAAAAAGTTTAAAAGAAATATATAAAAAGCTTCGTAAAAACGTAACGTTTAAAAAAAGCCGAAAAAAAAAATTACGCTTACGGGGTTTGGATTTTTGAATACGATAAAACGTTAAATCTATTAAAATTTTTATAAAGCTTTTTTTTTATATATAATAAAAGATAAATTCGTAATCGAACGTTTTATTATTTTAAAGCCCGTATATAAAAATTTCGCCGTTAATATATAGTTACATATTAGGAATTAGTTATAAAAAAGGGATACGATAAAAGCGAAATATATAAAAAAAAAACGGTAAATATAATATTTGGCGGCAATTTTATTCGAAACGAACGGGAACGGAGAAATTAAAGAAAATATCCTTTTTTTACCCGAGGAAAAATAAGAAGCTATTTTAAAAAAAATCTTAACGCGGTTTAGTTTTGTAAAAAGCTTTTTGTAAATAAGGATTTATATCGTACCGTTTTCGTTAAGGAAACGGTTATAGGAAAATTTATTAAGAAAACTGGTAATAAATCCGATTTGCTTAATAGAAATAACGTTAACGATAAAAATATAATTTCGGGAAAGGATAGTAATAAAACCGTAAAAAAGACGATATTTTTTAAAGTTAAGGCGAAAAATAACAAATTTAACCTTAATATTAATATAAATATATCGGGCGATAGAAAAATAAGTTCTTAGCCTACGGTACCTTTGTCGTAAGCCGCGGAAATAATACTGCCTTTAGTTAAATAACAAAAAACTTCGAAAAAAAAACGGAACGAAAATAAACTTATATCGATAAATTTTCGCGGTATTAACCGGGTATAAAACTTTGAAAATATAAAAAAAACAATAAATTATCTTATTAATAACCTTACGGATAATATTAAGGTTTTTAATTTTCTAATAACCTACGTAATATTTAAGAAAAGAATAAACCTTATAATATTTAATAATTTAAAATCAAAAAAATAAAAGGTAATTTACTTAAAAACCTTAATCGACGGAATCTAATAATCTCGGCCGAAATAACTATACAAATCTATATATACGGAAAAGTTAGGATAATAAAAATTAATAACTTTAAAAAGGTTACAAAAATCGAAAAATTTGAAAAAATTTAAAGAAATTAATATTTTATAGGAAGTTTTACGTTTTAAAATAGTGGTAACAGCTTTTTTAACTCTTAAGCTATTATTTTCTAATAAAATTAACAGTTTTATTTACATTCGCGCCTAAAATCAATTTTACCTTTTGTAAAAAATCGCGATTAAAAATACGAATTATAATTTTTAAATAAAAACAAATTAATTAATGTAAAAATTATTATATATTTCTTATTACGTTATTAAATTTTATAACTTAAAAAGTTCGGTACTAATATTTCATTATACGCTAAAAATAAGGCGTTTAATTAAAAGGTAATAGGGATTTATTAATTTAAAAATATTTAAATAAAAAATTCGCAAAAAAAAATATTTTGTAATAATTTTTGAAATACTTAATTCTTTTACAATTTATATATAAATTAATAATTTTCTTATATTCGAAAAAACTTTATTAAAATTATCATATATAATTATTATTTTTAACTTAATATTTAACTACCTTTAATCTTTTTCTTTTTTCTAACGTATACACTTTTTTATAACGTAATATATTTTTTTATAAAATATCGCGTTTTTTATCTAAATCAAAAAATTTTTCTTTATTTTAACCGTTAATTATCTTTATTAATTATCGCTATATATCTTTAATAACTCCGTTATTACCTTAAGGCTATTCGGTACTACATATTATAAAAAAATTTCCTAATTAACTCCAAAATAATACGTTTCCGCCGTTTTTTAAAGATTTCCTTTTAAACCTTCGTAAGTTTTAATTTTTTATCTATATCTTTATTACCGTTTTTTCTGATAAAGTTATGTAAAGTATACGCGGCATATACGAAACGAATCTATAATAACAAACTATATTCGGGCGTTAAATACCGTATAATTTTGAATTTTTTTTTAATATACCGAATATTTACTTTACGATAACTTTAATCCTTAAATAACGTAAATTATATAATTCCTTTACCGTTTCGGGTTTTTTTTAATTTAACCGTTATTTTTAAAAATAATATTTAACAATTAAGAAAAATACGATAATTTCCGTTTAACTACCGAGATTACTGTTAGCTATATAAAACCAACTTAATAATATTTTAAAACTTCGCGAAATAATATTTATAAAAAGCTTAAAATTATACATAAAGCCTTAAACGCCGGTTAATACGTAACTAAAAGTTTTATCCCGTTTTATAACCGCAAATATATTTTGCAAAATAAAACTTTCGCCATTTTGTTATCCGCATTACTTATTTTACGTAATAAAAACGTAAATATAAATACCGTCAACTGCCCCGATATATTTACTAAATTGTTTTAACTTAGGATTTAATTCGATTACAAGCGTAAAATATTTCGCATCCAGTTATTTTACGAAAATACGAAAAAATACCATTATATATTTAAAAAGTTTACGTATAATAAAATAAATAATATTTTACAAAATTAAAAACCGATTAATTACTTTTTTTTGCGTTTTATTAAAGGCTATAATATATAAAATTATCATAAACCTTTAAACAACGGAAATATAACGGGTATTACCAAAACCAATATAATTCTAAAATTATCGCAATAACAGAAAAAACTATAATTTCGTTATACGAAAAAGATTTTTAAATTTCCGGTTTAACCCGTTTAAAATCTTTTTAGCAAACTTTTATAAAGTTTTAGAATTTCCCGAATTATAGGTTTTTTTCTCCGTCGTAAATAGATATCGCCGATCCTTCTTTTTTTTTATTTTAACCTTTTGCAATATGTATAAAGCCCGTATAACAACAAAAGTAATTATTATATACTAAATCTATTTTTAATTCGAAATCTTTTTTATATTTTACGACTTATAACTAAAAAAATAACTTTAAATTAATAAATATATTACTTTATAACGTTACGAAATATTTTACAACGTTACGAAACGAAAATAACGTTTTTTAAACGATTATTAACAACAGTTATTTACAAAACGTTATTTTCGTTAAATTTTACTATTAATTTAAACTATCCTAAGAAATCCGATAACTGCGGGAAAAAAGATATATTACTTTAGGTATACGTTATTTATATTCGATACTGTTACGACCTAATAAAGGGGAGGTCTCGGAAACGGTCCTAATAGGCCGAAACAGGACCCAAATAAATTAGGTCACGTAACCGGATTACCAACTTACTAAAGGTAAACCAGTAAGCTAAATTACTAATTTACCAGGGGTAAACCAATAAGCTAAATTACCAACTTACTACAGGTAAACCAGTAAATTAAAAAAAGATATATACGCTTATTAATCCCATAATTTAAATAATACCAGCTTATAATATAACTTAATTACCCAAAATACCCTTAATATTACCAGACGTAATTAAGTTATTTTCGTTACTTAAATTCCTATAATACAACTGTTAATATAAACCGTACGATTTAGTTTAATAATTAGTTAATTAATTTAGCCGTTATACGTTATAAATTTTTATTTAATAATATTATTAAATTTTAAGCAATTACCTGAATTATTAAAATAGTTTTTAATACTAAAAAAAATACCGTTAGTTAGCAACTCCAAGATAAGCTTAAAGAATTAAAAGTAAAGGTTTTACGACTTAAGGAAATAACTAAAAAGGACCTTGGCACTTTAAAAGTTAAAATTAAGAAACCTTAACCTTACGACAGAAAAACCAATATCCAAAATTTCCTTACTTAAATACGAATATACTTACGGTTCTTGGCTTTCGACGACCCAGAAAATAAAATCCTTATTATCGCGGCGTTTTTTACTGGAAACGCGTTTAATTAATTCGAGCCAATTATAAGAGATTACTTAAAAAACGCGGAAGATAATAAAAAATATTTATTAAGGAATTTTTCGTTTATTATTCCAATTTCGAAAAAAAACTAAAAGTTAATTTTGATAATTTTAATAAGGAATGTATTACCGTATAAAAGATTTTGTAATTACGATAAAAGGAATTAACGTTTAAATACGTAATAAAATTCCGAAACTTAATAATTAAGGCAAAATAAGTAAATAAAAAAAACGATATTTTAATTAACGTATTTTATAAAAAACTAAAGGATAACGTTAAAAATAAGATAATTAAATTAAAACGATTAATTTCCTTAAGTAAATATATTATTAAAACAGTAAAAATCGATAACCGATAATTCGAAAAACGATAAAAAAAAAAAGGTTAATACGCCTTACGGCACAAATTTAGCAAAATTAACTAAGGAAATAAACGTATTACATCCTTTACTTTTTACGGGATTTAACTAAGTTTTATAAAAATTAAAGCGGTCCGGTAACAAAACTAACCTTAATTTAAATATTATAACTACGGTAAAATAGGATATAAGGCCTTTTAATGCAAAGTACTTAAAAACCTTAATAAAACAACTAAACCCCTATATCCAAAAGATAATAATTAAACGACCGGAAAAACAATAAAAAATCGATTAATATAATCCAATTACGATATACAGTAGTATAATAACATAAGGACTATTCGGGGTAAAAGACCTTTACTAAAAAAAAACTATTAACCCAATCCTAGCAAAAAAAGTAATAAAAAAAACAAAACCAACTAGTTTTGCAAAAATAACTGTAAGAACATTATAAATAAATAAAAAACTTATATTTAGGAAAACTAGAGCGATATATAAAAATCCACGCTATTCATTATAACAAACTCAAATATCGGTTTTATTAAAAATAAAAAAAGGCGATTTATTAATACATAATTTAAATATACTAATAAGGATTTAACTTTAAACGATAAAAAAAAGCTAATAAAAATAATTAACAATAATATCAACATTTACGGTTATTCGTAAACCAAAACGAAATTAACTAGAAGGTAGCCCTATAAAGCTGGCCACTTAAAGAGTCATGCTTATAAAAAAACCCTTTCTGCTATTTCGGATAATACGACCATTAAACGGAAAAAAAATTAATTTAAAAAACGGTAAAAAGACATTATTAACGAGCCATTACTAACCTGGGCGTCCAGTTAATTTTTACCACCGATTTAAAAAATAAAAAAACAATTAAAAAAAATTTAAAAATTTTACTAAAGAAAATCAGTAAAATTCGGAAAACGAAAAAAAAATACAATAATCAATAAAAAAACGATAATTCGTAAACAACGTTATTTAACGAAAAAATAATCGAAATTTTCGTAAAGTAAACTTACGAATAACTAAATATACGATAACAATTTAAATAATTACAAAAACAAATAACGCAAATAAAAAAATAACTAGAAAAATTTCGAGCACAGAATAACCGGGACGAAAAAATACTACGAGAACTTTTACGGACCCCAAAAAAATAACGTTACTTATAAAAAAGTTACGGGTAAGCGAAAAAAAAAAGTTAAACTATAATATTTTAAAAAGGCTTTAAACGTAATAATTAAAGCTATTAGCAATAATGCTATTATTATACGAATACGAATTAAAAAAAACTAATATACCGTAATAATAAATTACGAAATAATAATTACGAATTATATCTGCCCGGAAATAATAAATCAATTAAGGTTACTATAAAAAAAGAAAAGTTACCTTTATAAGGTCGAAAATGCCGAAAGTTAAAGATTTACTTATAACAACAGATAAATTAAACGCAAAATTAATTATTTTAAAACCTTTATCGAAAAAAAAAAAAACTATTAATTTTAACATTATCTTATTAAATAAATACGACATAATTTTAAGGAAACCATGGTTACGCTAATATAACCCTTTAATCGATTAAGAAACTAATTAAATAAATTTCCGCTCGTTTTTTATTATAAAACAAAATATAAACAATACAAAATCTTAATATTCAATCGATAAAAACGACAAATACAGGCATAAAAATACGATAAAAACTTTACTACCCAAAAAAATAAAATATATTTAAAATAAAAAATATAACAAAAAAATACGGCGCGTTATCGTAAACTTTAAAGTACGATTTCGATAAATAAACGACGACTTATAAATATAACCCGAGAAATTACCAGAATAAATAATAAAGGTATTATTATAATATTACAAATATAAAAAGCTTTTCCGAAAAAAGTTCGATACGAAATTACTATAACATAACGAATAAAATTATAAAATAATTTTTAAAAACAGCAAAATAATTGCTTTTTATTTTATTTATAACTTAAACGAGGTAAAATTATACGCCTTTCGCAATTATTTGGAAAATAAACTACGGAAAGGATATATATAACGTTTTAAATTATCGGCAGGATATCCAATATTTTCCGTATTACGAAAAAACGGGAAATTATAATTTATTATTAACTATCGACAACTTAATAATATTACTATTAAAAATAAAATACCGTTACCCTTAATTATTAAAATTAAAAACCAATTACGGAACGTTAAATGGTTTATCACTTTAGATTTATAAAAAAAATACAACTAAATTCGAATTAAGTTAAGAAACGAATAAAAAATAACTTTTAAAACAAAGTACGGATTATTCGAATACCTCGTTATATTTTTCGGACTTACGAACGCATTAATAACTTTTTAACGGATAATTAACTATGTATTCCGAAAGTATTTTAATATTTTTATTATGTATTACCTCGACGACATCCTTATTTACTTAAGGACGGAAAAGGAACATATAAGATACGTTTACAAGGTTTTATAAACTTTATAAAACGTTAACCTTTTAATTAACACAGAAAAAAATACCTTTTACACTTAGGAAGTCGAATATTTAAAACATATTATTACCCCAGGATATATTAGAATAAACCTTAAAAAGATTACCGTAATTTAAAATTAAAAAACGTTTATTAATATTATAAAGGTATAATCATTCCTTGAATTTGCCAATTATTACCAACGATTTATATAATATTTTAGCAAAATCGTAATATTATTAACGGAACTTATTAAAAAAAGTTGATAATTTATATAGGCTCCGGGTATAAAAAAAGCTTTTTAATAACTTAAAAACGTTTTTATTAACGAACCCGTTTTAATAATATACGACCTAAATAAATTAATAAAACTCGAAACTAACGTTTTAAACTTTACTTTAAAAACAATAATTTGCTAATAAAATAATTAAGGAAAATTATACTTTATTACTTTTTACTCTTACAAATTACATAATATTAAACTTAACTACCCTATCTACGATAAGAAATTCCTGGCTATCGTTAAAACCTTTAAAGAATTTAAATACTATCTTAAAAAAAACCAATATTAAGTAAAAGTATATATAAACCATAAGAATATCTTTTATTTCGCAATTATAAAAAAATTAATCGGACAATAATTATGCTATATAAAATACTTTTCGGAATTCGATTACGTTATTATTTATTGCAAAAGATAAAAAAATAATAAGGTAAATACTTTCAGCAAATAACCGGATTTAAAGGATTTTAAAATAAAAATATAACAAATTATATTCGATTAAATATTAAAAGGATATTTACAATAACGATACGTTAATACCATTAAAATATCCGCACCAGATATATACGAAAAAATACAATAATATCATAATAACTTACCTAAAAATCAGAAAATAAATAAAATTTACGTATTACAAAAATATCGAAAAAATTTAATACGAGAAATATATAAATACCAGTTATACGGATATTTAAAAATTCATAAAACTTTAAAACGTATATAACGAACTTATTATTTCTCTAAAATAAAATTAATTATATAAAAAATTATATAATAATATAACATTTATATTAAGGTAAAGGCTAAATAATATAAACCTTACGGAAAATTATAACTATTACCAATCGCTAAATAACCGTAAAACTTAGTTATATTTAACTTTATTATAAAACTTCCTTTATTAAAAAACCCAGCTACGGGCATATATTACGATAACATCTTTATAATCGTTAACCGATTTACAAAATTTTCTTATTTTTTACCTTATAATAAAGATACGGATACCGGGCAAATAATATATATTTTCTTTTAATATATATGTAATATATATAGATTATTAATAAAAATCGTTTCGGATAAAAATACAACCTTTATTTTTAAGTTTTGGTAAAGTTTAATAATATAACTTAACCTAAATTATAAATTATCAAGCACTTTTAAACCATAAATAAATAAATAAACGGAAAAAACCAACCAAACGTTAAAAACGTACTTAAAATATTATATTAATTATAAACAAAATAATTAGGTTAAAAAATTACTTATTACATAACTAACTTATAATACCAGTTACTATAATAATATTAAAGTAACTTTAGTAATTACCAATTTTAATTTTACCCCGGAAATTTATAAAGAAATACAAAAAAAAAACTAATTAATATTAAAATAATCCTTACCTTAAAATAATTTAAATAATTACATTAAAAAATAAAAATAAAACTTTAATTTATACGTAAACGAATAAATAAATATTACAACCAGAAAAAATTAAAAAAATTAACTTTTTCGAAGGGGAAAATAATTTATTTAACTACCAAAAATATTAAAACTAAACGTTTAAACCAAAAACTTAACTTTAAATATATTAACCTATATAAAATCGCCAAAAAATTTTTAAAAAATAATTATTAATTAAAGTTATTACCTAAAGTTAAACTTTATCCAATTTTTTATATTTCCTTATTCGAATTAACAGCAAACATTATTAAAATATATACGTTATAAAATAACGCAAAAGTAAAAAAAAAAAAAAAAAATATACGAAATTAAAAAAATATTTAAAATGCGAAAAAAAAAAAATTATTTAATACCTAATTAAATAAAAAAATTACTTAAATTCCGAAAATACCTAAGAACTTACCAAAAACCTTACTACCGCTTAACGCTTATTAAAAAATTTTTACTAGTAACGCCGGAATTAATAATAAACGCGTTCTAATTTACGTTATCCAAAAAAAGGAGGCCCTGGTTGATAGCATTCCAGTCGATAATATCAATACCGCCAAAAACCTAAATAATTATTATCAATTCCGACTTTTAACGGTTAAACTCGTTTTATTTGTTTAAAAATTACAAAACGTAATTAACAAATTTAGTACCTTAAATCTGGTATTATTAATGCTATTTACGTAAACGGAATAAATAAACTAAGGATTCGGTAAAAACCTGTTCCGTAACAAGTTTTTTTTTTTTTAAACGACGGGTTTTGGCGACGTAACGATTAATTATCGTCACGGGAATACCGGTACTATTATAAAAACGGCCGTAACGGACGTATTCCTTATAACGGGATATTTCCGTTATTATTTAATAATTAAATCCTTTAAAAGAACAAAAGGAATACGGTATCGCTTTAAAATTTTCTAAATTAATTAAATTAATTAAAATATAACGTTACTTTATTTTACGCAAATAACTTTTAATAATATAACTTAATATAATAAAATAAGGATTTATAGAAAAAAAAATCCTTAAAGGTAAAGATTCTGGAAAAAAAAATCGTATTATAACTTAATAAAAAGGAGGTTTCGGAAACGGTCCTAATAAGCCAAAACAAAACCCAAATAAGTTAAGTTACGTAACCGGATTACTAACTTACTAAGGATAAATTAATAAGCTGGATTATTAATTTATTAAGGGTAAATTAATAAACTGGATTATTAACTTATTACGGGTAAACCAGTAAGTTAGGAAAAAATATATACGCTTATTAATCCCATAATCTAGATAATACCAGTTTGCAATATAACTTAGTTATTTAAGATACCTTTAATATTACTAAACGTAACTAAGTTATTTTCGTTATTCAGATTTTTATAATACAACTGCCAACATAAACCGTACGACTTGGTTTAATAGTTGGTCAACTAGCCTAGCCGTCACAGATACGCATAACGAAAATCACAGTTAAAATGGGCTAGATTCGGTATTTAGCGTTTTGGCTAGGTATTTCGTACCTAGAAAGTGGTGTTATTAGGCTATTAGTCCTCTTATTTTGGCCCTTAAGCCCGTTGTCGTTCAGGCCCTAAATTTCAATTCCGGGATCCGGCTAGCAAAATTACAGGCCAGCTACTTAATAATTTTCTTATCGTCGTAACCTAAATTTTTAAACATACGGCGGAAAAGTTAGTTAATAATACTTTTATCGGCAAATCGAAACTTGATTTTCTTATTTACGTAACTAGGCCGAATAAACGTATTATTTAGCCCGTTAATATAATTCGTAGTTATAATAAATATTCGGTTTTTTTTTGTAATTTTACGTTATTTAAAATTTTAAAAAACCCAGAAAATATCGCGCCTTTATTTTGCTTTACTAAAAAGCTAGAAACGGATTTAGTATTTTTTTTTCCCCTAATTTAGAATTAATTTTAAGTTATCGCATTAATAATTTTTAAAAAAGATAACGTAATATTACGACAATTTAATAAAAAGATTAACTAATATGTTATTATTAACCTTCATAAGATTTAAAAAATAAATATCTAGGTCGAAATATCCGGTAATCGAAAATATAAAATTAGATTTTCAGGTCCCGGAAAATCTGTAAAATAAATATTTTCGTTAATAAAAAATACCATATTTAATATACCAATTCCGTATATACGGGTTAAGAAAATTCGCGATATCGTTTAATAAAGTTTTTTAATCTTATTATTATAAAGAACGGTTAAGATTTGGCGGTTAGGTTTTATTTGGAACTTTTTTTATCTTTTATTTCGAACTTCGAAAATAAACTTTTTTTACGGAAATATTCCAGATATTTTTGGCGATATTCCATTAACAGGTTTTTTACAATTAAAAATATTAAATATCAGTTAGGAAAAAAAAGCTAAGAATTTTAAACAAGTTATTTTTAACCTATATCGATTTTACAGCTTTTCGAATTTCTATTAATTAAAATAATTAAAACGTACAGGGTAATTTTTAATATAAAATACTAGTATTTCGTAATTATATATTTTTTACGAAAAACGTTTTATTAAAAAACTTTAAAACGAATAAAAAATATCGGATTTTATTTTTAATCTTTAAATATAATTTAATTTATAAATATAAAAATAATTAAAACTTAAATAACCTTATAGCGAAAAATGTCGACCGTATAAAAAATTACTAAAAAAACTAAAATAAATGGTAAAAGGTTTAAAAATTTCAAAATTTAGCTTTTAATTCGATATAAATTAGAAAATTACGAACGATAATTTATCCGACTATTCCGGATTGCGAAAACCGTTTAAAATTCCGTTAAAGATAATCGTCGATAGGAATTTGTATAACTAAGCAGTTTAAAATTACCTTAAAATAAAACGCCTGCGAAAAGGTTAAGTTTTAATAAAGTTTAGTAACCGAGATAATATAAATTATTAATTTATTTAATTTGGTTAACGTAGAATAAAAGCGAGCGGACCGAATTCGCCCCATTTTTTATTTAAACAGCTATAACCGTACGAATTTAACATAGATTTCGATGTAACTTATTAGGTTTATTATTACCATATATAAGAACTATATTTAAAATATAAAATTAATTAGGATTATTTTCTTAAAGATATGAATTTTTATATGTTATTCTTTTATTTTTAAAAAAAAACTTAATATTACATATTTATATAACGAAACCTTTATTAAATAATATCATATTTCGCATAGCGTAATAAAGAAATTTAAAATATAAAGTAATATTTTTTTCTATTTCTTTAAAAATTTATTTACGGAAATATAAAAATGTAGGTCGTATTTAATAGTAAATAGTATAGTTTTATATATAGCTTACGTAATTTATTTCTAGGATCTTTTTAAATTTTCTAGTGCGTTATTTCTCTTTTTAAAAAGGGATATATAAAGTTTTGTTAATTTTTATAGGGGTTTAGTAAAGTTATAAATTTTTAAAGTTTCGATCTTATTATATAGGTCCGACCGGTCCGCTCGCTTATACGGTCGGTTCGCTTATGTCCTATGTTATACGGTTACGTCTCCTTTAAAGGGAATAATACGTTATATAATAAACGTTCTTATGTATAAATTATAAATTATAAAACTATTAAATATTAGATAATAATTTCGAATTTTTCTATAAAGATATTTCACTAACCTTTTATATATAATAATATATTAATATATATTTAAATAAGCTTTATTACGTAGTTATATTAATATTATAATTTATAAATATAAAAATATTACGATTTTAACATTATGTTAAAAACGTATATAAAACTAAACTTATTACTTTTTTAATACCGTATACGTTAATTTAACTATTACGTAATTTTAATATAAATTTAAATAATTCAAATAGTAAATCCTTAGTAAAATCTACTACGTTTTGATTCTTACTATATTTGTTGGATTTATAATAATATTTTGAAAACATAGCAATTTCGGCGATTTGTATGGGAAATCGCCGGCGGGTTTGGGGGTGGAGCGTGAAGGGGGGGGGGGGGGGGGGGGG
>QJNZ01001434.1:0-14018 GCA_004155055.1 Monosporascus sp. CRB-8-3 | reverse complement strand
AAAATTTTGTTTTTTTTAAAAAAAAAAAAAAAAAAAAAAAATTGTTATTAAACTTAAAACTTTAATATCTTTATAATACATTTTTAATCAGCGGTAATTTATTTATTTAACTAATTATAAGCCTAAGAATTTTAAATTTCTTTAATTTGTTGCTTATATTTTATAAGTTATGTATTATTAAATATAATTTTTTTTTCGTTTTTTTTAAAATCCTGCGTATAAGTTATAAATCCTTAAATATTTTAATTTAAAACTTTGTATTTTAATACGTTTATCACCTATTTTTATTTAACGGTTATTACTTTATTCGCGATATTATAATATTAATAAAATGGAATTTCTTAAAATCTCTACGTTTACCTTATAAGTTATATTTCCCAAAATTTTGTTTTTTTTTTAAATATCTTACGTATAGATTAAAAGTTACTTATTAATATCGTAATAAACTTAACGCTTTAATACGCCTAGAACGTAGTTTTAATTACCGGTAACTGATTTATTTATAAAGTTATAAGTTTATAAGGTTATTAAGTTTAAGCCGTATTATTTAGGCTAAGTTAAAAATACGAAATAATTATATTAATAATTAATACGATAAATATTTTGTTTAATATTTTCGAATATGGTAATTATTAATAGTTTTTACGGTAACGATAAATTACACCTCGGTTATAAAAAGCTTTATTCCGAAATTAATTATTACGTAATACCGACAAGTTTTAACCTTAATAAACCTTATGCTTTTTAACTGGTTTAGTAAAAGGAATTTTAATAACTTAAAAATTGTTAAGTTTTTCACGGTAAACCTTAAGTCCGGATAAGATAGGTTTACGATCTTTTGCTAGTTTTATAATTTCTTTAAACTTAATTAATTTTAGGGCCTTTTAAACCCTTATTAATTAAAATAATTAAAATATTCCTGCTAAATCCGAATATAAAATCCTAGTATTCCGTATTTTTAAAATTTCGACGGAAACGGATTTAATTATATTATCCGATTTAAATAATATTATCGGCCGAATAAAATATATTAATATTTTTATCGATATTAATAACTTTTTCGAGAAAAATCGGGTTTTAATTTTAATATTCGGATATAATTTAATATAAACAGGTAAAAATAATTAATTTTTACGTGAATTTATATTAAAAAATATCCGATTTATAAAAATTTATTAATAAAACTAAAAGATAACGATAACAGGTTTAAAAACGTTAAAGTTTAATTTTTAAATCCATATAAGTTAAAAAATTATAAACGATAATTTATCCGGTTATTTTAAATTGCGAAAACTATTTAAAATTCCGTTAAGAATAGTCGTCGATAAGGGCATAATAAGGTAGTTTAAAGTTACGTATAAAAAGGTTAGGGGTTAGTAAAGCTTAATAACCGACAGTATAATTTATCTATTTATTTAATTTCGTTATACGGTTACGTTTCCTCTAGGGAGGATAAAATAACGTATCATATATTATATTTGTATAAAAAGGCTTAATATATATATATATTATAAATATTTTTAAGAAAAACGAAATACCGAATTCGAATTAACAAAAATGCAGAAACGGAAAAGAAAATATATAAAGGCTAAAAAGATATTACTAGGGAAAATTAATATTAAAATAGCTATTATATATATATATATAAACTATTTTTAAATTAATAAATTTAAATTATTACTATACGTATATTTAACGTACTTCGTTTATTTCTTTCTTTTATATTTATATTAAATTTATAAAAATTTAATTTTTTAATTTTTTTAATAAGAAATATATACTGTTTAATTACTTTTAGTAACTAATTAAACTACATGTAGTTAGACTTACTTAGTAGCATAAATAACTAATATAATTTTAATTAGGCTACTAACTAAATAAAAACTATACCTTTTAGTTTATAGTTTAACTATTAGTAATTAATTAATAACTCTGGTTATATTTAATAACAAAATGCTTTAATATATAATAGCGCGAAAAATTCGAAGCTTGAAATCGTTTAACGTTAAATGTTAATATAAAATTATAACTAAAATAATTACTTATATATTTTCAGCTAGTATATTAATAACGGAAATACCATATAAATAACTTACGTTATACAAGAAATAACTATTTTTCGAAGTTTGTTATTTTAAAGAAGTAATAACATACGCGTAAATAAACAATTTATAAATATATAAATTAATAATTCGTTATTAGGATTTCATTTAAAATTGTGTTTATTTTCTTCGTATATATATTTATTATCCCGAAATTTCAAATTAAATTATATATTCGTAAATAAAAAAATTGTTTTTAAAAAAGTTAAACTATATTAAAGTTAATTTCAAATATTAAATAAATAAAAGGTAAAATTTTTATAATTAGAAATATTATTATTTAATTATTATAATAATAACTAATAAAAAAAGTAAAATAAAGAAAAAAAGATTCCTACATAAAAACAATTAAGTTAAAAATATGCTAAATAATATTTTATTATATAAGTAATTACGTATTTTTATGTATAAGCTTTAATTTATAATATATTAATATATAATTAATAATATATATAAAGTTATTAAGTTTAAGCCGTATTATATAAGCTAAGTTAAAAATACGAAATAATTATATTAATAATTAATACGATAAATATTTTACCTAATATTTTCGAATATAATAACTATTAATAATTTTTACTATAATAATAAATTATGCGTTTCGGTAACGAAAAGCGTTATTCCGAAGCCGACTGTTGCGTAATGCCGATAAGCTTCGACCTTGATAAACCTTATGCCCTTTAACTGGTTCGGCAGGGGGAATCTCCTGGAATGCAGATAATGACTTAGGAGATGTTAAGCTTTTTGCGGTAAACCTTAAGTCCGTATAAGATAGCTGCTTTGCAAAAAATAATATATATATATATATATATTTAAAAGTTTCGAGTAGTAATTTTTAAATATATAATTAATGCTATAAATTTAATAAATAAACATATAAATTAAGTTAAAAATTATGTAAGTTTTAATTTATAATATGTTAATATAAAATTTATAGTTTATAATTTAATTTATAAATATTTAAATTATGTAAGTACTTATATAACATTTAACTTATACTATGTTATTATATAATTTATATAATATATTTTAATTTATAATGCTTTTAAACGCGTAACTAAACGCCGAACGGTTCGGCGTTTCTAATGTAGTTTGTAGTTTTTAGTTAATTTGTAGTTACTAACTAACTACTGTAGTTTTAGTCAGGTTGCTAACTAACTAATGTAGTTTTAGTCAGGCTACTAACTAACTACTGTAGTTTTAGTCAAGCTACTAACTAACTACAACCTTAATAAATAAACCCCTAATTAAATAAATAAATTTTTTAAAAATATAAGAAAATCCTTTTTAAATAACTTTAAAAATAACGAATTGTTTAAATTTAAAATAAAAGATTTATATATGAAAATAAAGAAAATAACAATTTAGTTACTAGTAGTTACTACAAAACTAACTACATGTAGTTAGTTTTAGTCAGGTAACTAACTAACTACATGTAGTTTTATTCAGGTTGCTAACTAACTACAAACTACAAGTTGTAGTTTGTAGTTAAACTATTAGTAACTAATTTGCAACCCTGGCCGAACCTATTATTTATATTATTAATACCAATTTAATAAATTAATATGTAGATAAAAAAGTATAGAAGTTTTTAAAGTTCTTTTGAATCTTTTTCGTTTTATTATCGTATTATTATTAATATAGTTAGTGAACGTTTTTAATAGTTGTTATTAAATGATTAGCTTTAAGAGTATATATATTTTAAACGCTGATTTTTAAATATGAATTTAAATATTAGTTATTTAATTATATAGTTATAGGCAGTCTGTCGTTTATATTATATTAAGTGTTTTAACGTTATTTATTTACCTGTACGGATTTTAACTATCGTTTAATCAGCCCGTTACTTATTTGTTTATTTTAATTTAACTTTATTTTATTTGAAATTATATCTATTTAATAAATAACATTAAAATCGAGTTTAAAATTAGATACGGCCGGAATTAATTTAACCAAGTAAGTTTTATTTTTATTATATTAATTAGTATAAACTTTCTAATAAGATAATGAATGTTGAAATTACTAATATTAATTTATAATTATATACGAAAAGTTTTAATGAAAATATCTTAGAAAAAACATCGATTATTTTTAATTTTTAATTTTTAATAGAAAAAATAAAGAAGTTAAGAAAACGACATTTAAAATTTTATATCATATACCCGATAAACACTTTACCTAGTATTTTCGAACACGGCAATTATTAATAGTTTTCACGGTTACGATAAATTATATACCTCGGTCCCGAATTAGATTAAATATACACTAATAAGTTTTTATTAGGCGAAAATAAAAATAAAGATAAAGACAAAATCGAAAAACGAAAACGAAATAACGAAAAAGAATTAAAACCGAATTAAGAGATATTAACAGAAAAGCCCAAGAGGAAAACAAAGGGATATTAAAAGAGGAATGTAAATTTAATAAACTGTTTTATTTATATAAACTCTTTTGCTATTTAAATCTTTTTAACCTATATATATATATATATATTTATTTATTTATTTTTAAAAATAAAAAATAAAATAACTGTATTTATTAATTATTTTATAGTAATTAACTAACTAATGTAGTTTGTTTATATTTTGGTAATTAATTATTAGTTATTAAATTACGACCCTGATTAAAACATTAGAAATTATTAACTTTAAATTTAAATAAATAAATATTTAATTATAGTAGAACTTAAATAACCTCGCTTTATATATTAATTATTATAACTAAATAATTCTTAATTATTACCCTTACTTTAATTTTAATAGAAAAGGTCTTGTTTTTATATTTAATAATATTACTATTAAAAATAAAGATGAAATATAATTAGAACCGGTTAACTAATTAAGTTTATTAAAAAGTTAGAAAATTAAAAAATATTAAAACGTTGAATTTGCAATGTAGGAAACATATAAAAATAAAGAAAGTAATTGAATATTTATTATTTATTATTCTAAAATTAAAAGAATTTAAAAACCAATATTAAATAGAATAAAAACATTATGTAAGGGCCGTTTTAACTTAAGGTTTACCGCGAAAAGCTTAACATCTTCTAAGTCATTGTCTAAGATTCCCCCTGTTAAACCAGCCAGAAAGCATAAGGTTTATCAGCGTCGAAGCTTGTCGGCATTACGTAACAGTTAGCTTCGAAATAAGGTTTTTCGTAACCGAGGTACAATTTATCGTTACCGTAAAAACTATTAATAGTTACCGTATTAATTATTAATATCATTATTTCGTATATTTAGCTCAGCTTAAATAATACGGCTTAAACCTAACGACCTTAAATATAGGCCGTATTATTTATAATATATTAAAACTAGAAAAAAAATTTAAAATATATGATAATTTATCTACGTATTTCTAGCTCAGCCTAGATAATATAGGTTAAACTTAATTTTAAATAATAATACGTCGTATATATATATAAACGATAAAAAAATTAAACATTAATTACGGATTATTAACTTAGATATAGGATTTAAAAACCGGAAAATAAACGAAATTTAAGGAGTGATAATTTTAAAATTGTATAAATAAATTATATAATATAAATTAAAAATACGCTATAATTTACTTAAATATTAATAACATATTATTAAGGATTTCGAAATTATACGAAACATTTAAAAAACGAAAAAACGAAAAAACGATTTAAATTTAAGTAATTATAAGATATAACTAAAAATTTAATTAAACTTAATTTTTTTTACTTATAAGTGTATAAATAAATTAATTATCGATAATTAAAAATAAAATATAATATAATTATATAAAAATATAAATTTTTAAAGAAGACGTAACCGTATAAGTAAATGAAATAAATTAATAAATGATGTTATTTCGGTTGCTAGGCTTTATTAAACCCGAACCTTTTCGCAGATTGCCTAATTATGCCCTTATCGACGACTATTCTTAACGGAATTCTAAACGGTTTTCGCAATTCGGAGTAAGCGGACAAATTATCGTTCGTAATTTTCCTTATATCTATTTAAAAATTAAATTTCGACGTTTTTAAGCCCGTTATTTTTTAATTTTATTTTATTTTATTTTTTTTGCCAGTAATTCTTTTATAAGCCGAATTTTTTTAATATAAATTTACGTAAAAATTAATTATTTTTACCGTTTTAAAATAAATCGTATTCGAAAATTAAAACTAAAACCCGATATTTTTTAGAAAAATTATGAATATTTATAAAGGTATTATTATATTATATTCGGCCGATTATTTTATTTAAATTAAATAATATAGATAAAATTATCTTTTTTAAAATTTCGAAAATACGAAATATTAAAACTTTATATCTGGATTTAACCGGCATATTTCAATTATCTTAATTAATAGGGGTTTAAAAAGGTATAATTACATTAATCGATGATAAAAAAAGTACCTAGTTTAAAGTTCATAGCCCTTTTTTCTAATTAATATCTTATATTTTTAATCGTAAAACTGGCGAAATATTATAAGGTAATTATCTTATATAGACTTAAAATTTACGGCGAAAAACTTAATATTTTTTATATTAAATTAATTAAAGAATATAAAATTTATTAAAGGCGAAACGTATCGGTATTACGTATTAATTAATTAAGGGATAAAATTATTCGTAATCGAAATATAAATAATCGTTACCGAAAAAAATATTAATAAATACCGTATTCGAAAATATTAAGTAAAGTATTTATTATATTAATTATAAGAAAACGCGTCGCAATTCGGGATATCGCTGTTGTTCTAATTGATCTAGGTTATGGGAAAGGTGTAGGAGTAGCTAGGACTGGGCTACATATATGCAAATAGTGGGCCTGTCGCGCCCACCCCTCCGTTGCCCTAGGGACCCCCTACATCTAATTCCTTTAGCTACTATATATATCCCAACATTAATTATTAATATAAATATTTGATATTATTAATTTGACTTAAATAACACGGTTTATACTTAATAACTTTATATATTAAAACGTTAAGTTTATAAAATATTAATTAAATATTTGTAATTTATATAAATAATTTAAAAAGGGAATATAATTTATAAAATATACAAAGTTTTTAAATTTACGCGGTATTATTTAGGCTAAACAAAAAATATAAAATATTTTATTTAATATTTTCGAATACGGTAATTATTAATAAATTTTATGGTTACGATAAATTATACGTTTCGATTACAAATAGCCTTATTCCGAAACCGATTATCGCGTAATATTAACAAATTTCGACCTTAATAAACCGTATGCTGTTTAGCTTTATAAATTAATAAGGGAAATCTTTTTAGAAATAGATAATAACTTAAAAAATGTTAAGTTTTTAGCGGTAAACCTTAAGTCCGTATAAGATAACTGCTTTACGACCTTTTATTAATTTTATCACTTTAACCTTAATTAATTTTACGGCTTTTTAAATGATTATTAATTAAAAGAATTAAAATATACGGGCTAATTCCCATTACAAAATACCCGTATTGCGTAATTATAAAGTTTTTACATTTTATAAAATTTTTAAAGAAATAATAAATATCTATAATTTTATTAATTTACCTGATTTTTTTTTAAAAAATTAGATTTTATTTTTAATTTCCGAATACGATTTAATTTATAAAAGTAAAAATAATTAAAAATTAAATAAGTTTATACCGGAAAATATCGACCATATAGAAAAATTATTAAAAAAAAACTAGAGATAAATAGTAAAAGCTTAAAATTTTCGAAATTTAACTGTTAATTAGATAAAAAAAAATTTACGAACGATAATTTATCCGGCTGCTCCAGATTACGAAAAACGTTTAGTATTCCGTTAAGAATCGTCGTCGATAGAAGTTTATAGAATTAAGCAGTTTACGAAAAGGTTGTGTTTTAATAAAGCCTATTAACGGAAATAATATAACTTATTAATTTAGTTAATTTAGTTATACGGTTACGTTTCGTTTAAGAAGGAATTTATAAAATATAAGTAAAAATTTTAAAATGTGTTAATTTTTTAATTATATAAGTTCGTATATAAATTAAGTAACCTTAAATAAATATAAGTAATATATATATATAACATATTACTATGAAAACCATTAATAGTTGCCGTGTTCGAAGATACTGGGTAAAGTATCTATCGTGTTAATTATTGGTATAATTACTTCGTGTCTTTAGCTCAGCCTGGATAATACGGCTTGAACCCAACGACCTTACATATAAAATTTAATTATTTCCGCCGTTTTAAATTAAATCGTATCCGAAAATTAAGAATAAAACCCGATTTCTTTTAGAAAATTTATTAATATCGATAAAAGTATCGATATATTTTATTTGGTCGATTATTTTATTTAAATCGGATAATATAATTAAAATTATTTCCGTTAAGATTTTATATTCGGACTTAGCCGGCATATTTTGGTTATTTTTATTAATAAGGGTTTAAAAAAGCGCCCTAAGATTAATCGAAATTAAAAAAGGTAGCTATCGTAAAACTGGCGAAAAGTCGTAAAACAGCCATTTTATACGGACTTAAAGTTTTACCGCGAAAAGCTTAATATCTTCTAAATTATTATTTAAGATTTTCCCTGCTAAACCGTAAAGCTGAAGGGTATAAATTTATCAGGGTTAAAGTTTATCGGTATTACGTACTAATCGGCTTCGGAATAAGGCTTTTTACAACCGAGATATAATTTATTATTACAGTAAAAACTATTAATAATTACCGTATTTAACATTACAAAGTATTTATCGTATTAATTATTAATAACGTCCTATACGATTAAGCTGGACATATAATTAAGCTGGACACTTTTTAGCACTTTGCGATAATAAAGTTCAATTAATTAACTATAATATATTAAATCCATTTAAATTAATCGGATTTTTTTTCGTTAAACGTATTTATAACTTTATTACAAATACGCACATTATATCCGGGCTTACCGTAAACGCCATATTTCCGTTCTTTTATCGTAACCCTTTTATAACGATTATTTTCGGCTATTGCTAACTGCGATTATTTATTACTACTTTTTTTCGTAACTATAAAAACTTATATTTCCTTTTTAGTAAATATCCTTCTTTTTTAAAAACGTTTATTTTTGGTTTTCCGACGTTTATTAAAAATATAGTTCGTTTCGCGTAATAAACTGCATTCCTTCCGAAAAAAAACGTTTTCGTATAATAATATTAAGTTACTTTTTATTAAAAGATTAACCGATTTAATTATCTTTATCGGCGAGTTACCCTAGTAATTTTTAATTTACCTTTATAAATAACGCCTTTATCGAATTATTTCGGTAATATTCCTAAAAGTTTTCGCAAATAAAAAAATAACGGAATTAATAGAAATAAATAAAAAAACGGTCGGTATAAATATAACTGGAACTTTTAATTCGGAAAAAACGCAATTAGGATCGAATAAAACAAGGCCAATTACGGCAAATCCGGATTTAATATTATCGGTCGTTATAGTAACTTTAAATATGTCTTAGAAACCGGCGATAAAATGTTCCTTAATAATATAAATAACGTAACGTTATATAAAACTTTCGATATATAACGAATAAACGCGTTTTAATAGAAAAAAACAAGATACGTTAAAAGATTAAAGCAAATAAAAAAAATTAATTAATATATAAAGTATAATAATATTATAATTAACGCAATATTTTTCGAATTCTATCGAATAATAACTTTCGTAACTATTAAAGATAAAAAAACGTTTCGATTTTTTCGTACGCATTTAAATATAATAATCAAAATATTAAACCTATTTTAAACCCGGTTTATTTATTGTCCAGCCGTTATCGCTTATAGCAACCCTTTAATCGGGTAAAAATGGGTTATCGGCGAACCAGCGAAAAAAATAGTTCTTCCCGGCAAAGATAATAAATAAAGGTAAGGCCCAACTTTAAAAATTAACAGCTTATATTATTATAAACTATTCCCGATTTTTTTATTAGGCTTATCTAAGTTTTCCATATCTTTCGGCATTAATAATTACTATACCCGTTACTATAAAAAACCTTATTAAAAATCCAGTTTTATCGAAATTATAAATATCCTTTTTTATAATACCGTATTTTGCAATAATAACCCGAACAAACTTAAACCATTTGCGAAATATTTCTGGATTTTCGCATAATACCTTTTAATAATCGATTTTTCGAAATAAACGCGTTTTAATTTTTTTTGCCGTTTAATAAAATATAACGCCCAATTAACTCCGACGCGTTTTGTAACGCACTAGGCCAACAGTAAATTCGCCATATTTTCAATAACTAAATTTCGGATTTCGTTTTTTAATTTAAACGGCTAAGTTCATTCTCGCTTTTTTTGTAAAACGTTCCATAATGTTAATGTTAAAAAATATACGATTAAAAATGGGGAGTTAAAATGGCTAAAAAAATGTCCAGCTCAATCGTATATCCAGCTCAATCGTATGGGACGTTATAATTATATCGTATTTTTTGTTTAATATAAATAATACGGTTTAAACATAATAACTTAATATAATAATGTTATATATATTAATTATAGTTAAATTAATATAACGTATTTTTATATTAGAAGCTAATAAAGGTTAAAAATATCTTATAATATTTTATATAATTTATAAGGTATTATATAAAAACTTAGCTAAAAGAAATAATAATTTTTTTTAATTTTAAACATATTTAATTTAATTTATATGTTTTTTAATATTAATATTATAAAACGTTATATAAAAAATTAAGAAAATGAAATTGTTTATATTAAAACTAAAATTAAAGACTAAATTACAAAGTGTTTAATTTAATATACGATATTACGGAAATTATTTTGAAAGCTCGATATTCCGGTAAATACGCCCGAACGATATTATTTTTATTTTTCTAATATTAATATTTACGGAAAAAAAATCGATTATAGAATAAAATTTTAATTTAAATACATATACTTTTTTTATCCAGTTTTAATATATTTACAACGAAGCAAATTTATTGTTTAGCTAATATATTACGATATATGTTGGAATTAATAAACCGTTTAAATTTATTAAACGATTAAATAAATATATATTTCAATCGAAATTAAATTATTAAAAACCTTTATACTAAATTTTAAAAATATTTCGTAGATAATATTATGTTTTATCGGATTATATTTACGAGATACGGTATTATTAATAAAGTTTTTTATAATAATAAACATTCAGCCTAGATAATATGGATTATACCTAATAACCTTGTATAATAATAAATCTAATTATTATTAATATTTAAAAAGATAAAATGTTAATTAAATTTATTAAAGAAATTAAAAATAATCTATAAAAAAACGACCTTGTATTAGTTTTTAAAGTTAAGTCTTATTTTAATTTAAAAATTTTACCTGGAAATATTTTTATTTAATTAAAAAACGGCCATATAATTAGTAAATTAAATTTAAAATAAATTTAATAATTCGATAAATATCTTAAACGCATATTAAAAATTTAAAACCATTTTTAATTTCGATAATTACGGAAGTTATTATTCGACTAAATTCGAAAATTATTATAAAACTGATAATAGTATTATATTTTATATATATATCTATTTAATAACGTAATTTATTTTTTGGTATTAAAACGTATTTATTCGTTATATATTAAAAGTTTTATATAACGTTACGTTTTTTATATTATTAAGGAAAATTTTATTTCTAATTTTTACGATACGTTTAAAATTGCTATAATAACCGGTAATATTAAATCGGGATTTATAATAACCGGTAATATTAAATCGGGATTTATAATAACGGGATTCATTTTATTCGGATTTAATTACGGTTTTTCCGAAATAAAATTTTTAATTATATTTATATAAATTGTTATAAATATTATTAAAGTAATTTAATAAAAACTTTATTTATAAAGAAAAAAATAAAAATTACGGTAGGAATTTATATATAAAATTAGTTAAATTAAAAATTTTTTTAATAAAAAGTAATTTCATATTTTTATACGAAATCGTTTTTTTTTAAATTAATTATTTCCGTAAAACGGATTGTAATATTTACGATAAGCCCGGATATAATACGCGTATTTATAAAAAAGTTATAAAGATATCTAGTAATAAGAAATTTATTTAGTTTATTTTAATTTATTATCGCGAAATGCTAAAAAACGATCCGCTCGCTTATTTAAGCCGTTCGCTTATATAGTACGTTAATTTAAATTATATGTATTATAAACATTAATACTTTTTTTATTCAAGAAATAATAATAATTTATTTAATCATGCAAGATACAGGTTTTTAGGTTTACCTTATCTTGCTTATTCCGCAACGCCTACTTAATACCCTTACATGATAGTGCAACATGAGTTCTGTTTCTTGGCGCTCTGGTAGAATGCTTTACTTTGCGTGCTCAGGTCGGAGCTCTTAGCCACCAAGTCATCAATTTTCTCCCCTCTCTGTAGAACACTCTCGATGGTCTTATGTAGCACTATCTTGGTCTCGTCCAATTCCTGTTGGATCTTCATGATGCTATTTGCTTGGCTCGGGTCCTGGCATGTATCCAGATGCTCCTTCAACGCGGGAAAGCTGATTTGATTGTCTTGCATGGCCCGTCCTGGCTTCCAACTTGGATTCTGAGTCAGGAAGCTATCGGATACCTTGGAGAGGACAGCGTGTGCGGCCAAAGGCGGGTAATCTTTGCTTATGACGACGCCGGCGATGCCTTCGGAACGGGCGTAACAGTGGAAGACGTATCCTATTTCGCCTGTCAGAAGCTGCCACCACAGACAAGGTGGACCGCCACAAGGGCCTAGGGCGGGTCAACAGTACCCTGCTCTTCAATACTTTGCCTCTGGCCCGGCTTGGTCCGTTCGGCGATGGTTTTGCTGAACATAGTCATGAATTTGGAGTATTCGCCTCTGGTGAAGCGGGAAAATTCGCCCAGTTCATATTCTGCGCAAAGCTGAACAGCAGGTGTCTGGGTGTTGTCTAGTATCTTCATGCACATGACACACCATTAGTAGGCTGATTGACCGCCGGGTCCAGGTAAGATGAACTTACTCCGATATAGTAAAGCTTCATTGTTATGGCTGATGGATTGAGTTCCGATGAGGTTGTAAAACGGTCAGATAGGCGAACGATGGTCGAATATATGTATGATCAAAGGAAGCCGTTGCTAAGAGCCATGGCGTAGGTAAGATAGGAAAGTAGTTGCGTACTGTAACAATGCAAGTGCGGGGCGGGATCATTGAGGCGGTCAAAGGCGTATTGCGGTCATACTTACTATGGTATCAGGCAAAATATTTCGCACCCTGTCAGGTACCAGTGGGTCGCGCTAGTAACCACGCCATACAAATTGGGTATAGTTTTACATGGGTCGACGGTAGGTACATACGTAAAATTGCAGCCCTCTTGCGACCTTTAACCCAAGGTTGGTTATTACCAGGTAGGCCTCCGGACCCATATACCTAGCAGTATGCTAAAAATTGCCCGTAACACCATAGTAGCAGTAATTTGATATGACCGTTACATATCTACGTATGTACCTAGGTGTCGGTGTACTTGTTGCGCTTATCGGACATTTTATCTTAGCATGCTAACGCCTCCACTTGCTTATATATTGAATTGCGTCGGGGAGACCTAGTCCTGATCCAGTTACCTCATCGAGATCAGGCCCTATTTTCAAGGTTGTGGCTGCGCCTGCGGCGCAGCTGTGGCTAGGGCTTATATTTTAAGTAACGACCTATAAAAGATCATAAAAACTATAAAACAATAAAAATAGGGCTTAATAGGAAATTGTAATTTTTTAGTCTTCTTTAGCGCCGTTTTATATAAAATTTTTAAAATTTATATTAAAAACTCTTAATAAAATATAATAATAATAATAATAATAATAATAATAATAATAATAATAATAATAATAATAATAATAATAATAATAATAATAATAATAATAATAATAATAATAATAAT
>QJNZ01000146.1:0-141201 GCA_004155055.1 Monosporascus sp. CRB-8-3 | reverse complement strand
ATTTATTCTTATAAGTATATATGTTAATTTGTTATTAATTTTTAAATATCGCGCCTTTAGGTGAAAACAGCTATTCATTGTTAGGGTCATTCATTAAGTGGAGTCCGAGGCTAAAGGGAGCCTTTTCGTATATAAGGTGCGTTTAGCACTCCCTGCTAGCTGACAGATACATACGTAGCATAGCTGTTAGTTTCTAATTAGTTCTACTTCTACGACCCCGTTTTATTAAAAAGTAGAATAACATATTTAATTTTAATTCATTTCGTATATTATACGCTTGTATTAACGACTTTAATTAAACCTTTATATGTACTACATTAATATTTCGTAAAATAACGTAATTTAATTAATATTTTTATAATAGCTTTTATAAAACGCCGTAAGTTTTATAGCTTAAATATACGTTATTATTTTAATAAAGTTATTATAACTATTATAAAATAGTTATAGTTAAAAATATTATAACTATAACTACAATTACAGCGGGGAGTTAACAAGTATCAGATCTATAGCGGCTGTAAACAGCTGTTAAAAGTAGGACCTAGTACGAATAACAAGGGGGATATAGCTTACCTTAGCTAGCTCAGGCCTCCCTGGCTCGTTTTCTTAATTCCTTTAAAGTTACCTAAGTACCGCTCTATACCGCTAAATATTATCTTAATAAATCCTAATTTCCTTTATTAAGCTAGCGAAATTTAAATTATAATTAGACGAAAAAGTGTTTAATTAGTAAATTTACTTTTTTCGAAAAACGAAAATTTGTAATAATATAATAATAAAATAAATTTTATAGGTATATATAAATTTATATAACTATTTCGATTTCGGTCTTAAATAGAATCCGTTTATTATTTTCAAATTTTAACCTATTTATTAATTATAACCCGAACTTGTTATATTATTTTCGATTTTTTCAAAATACGATAAATTAGAACATTTTTAATTTTAACAGTTACATTATTAAAATAAAATATACGTAAGCCTATATTAAGTTTTTAATATTAACAAAGGTTAATTTTTATAAAGTGAAAAGATTTTATTCGTAATTAGGTTTTTTATAATAATATAAACCGATTAGATTATTTAATTATTCGGATTAGCCGGTTAATTAACGTATAAAAAAAGAAAACGTAATAAATAATCAATATACGAAAGTTAATAAAAGTCTACAACTTTTATTAATTAGATCCTTTTTATATTAAAGTATTATAATATATTATATAATAAATTTATAACTTTTATAAAAATGTTCCGAATTCCGTCGTTTGCCGAAAATTTTAGTATTTAATATTAATACGACTTATATTATTTTAAAAGAAAATTAACGAGTTGTTAAAGTGTTAATATTTAATTAATATAAACTTTTAAATTAAACAGTTATATATTTTTAAAAAATAGATATATAATACGAAACGAAAAACGAAACGATTTTGATATAATAAGGATCCGGAAATTAATATATTATTTTTATAATTTTAATTATTTTCGAATATATTATATAATAAACTTGTCAGTAGTCACAGTGATCAAATGCAGGAATCTGGTAAAGTGCGCATAGTTATTCTAGTAAAGATTGAAAAAATCTAGGGGCAATCGTTTTTATATATACGTTTAGTTGTATAAAGGATAATTCCTAGATAAAGGTTATCCTAAGTAATATCTGCAACCTAGACGTACCAGCCGTAGGTACCTAAAAGTATTAATTGCCGATACGCCCTTTTGCGTTAAGTAACCTTATTTACGTAATCTTTTTTAAAATTAAATTTAAAATTTTAAAAAAATTTATTAAAATTTTTAGTTTATATAAAATTTAAACTTTTATTTCTGTTATTTTTATTAAAAATAAGGTTACGTAATTAACCGTTATACCAAAAAACCGGTTTTTTCGTTTTACCGTTTTTCGTTTTACTGTTTTTTCGTAACCGCCTTAAAATACGGGGCCCACTTTTTCCGAAACAATTCGGATTAAGCTAGGCGTTAATATAGGAAAATGCTTTATATACGCTAATTTATTACATTAAAAGTTTTATAACTTTAAAAATCGGTTTTATTTTTTAACCGTAATACTAATAAATAATTGAAATTATTATTTTTTAAGTTCTTTTTTACAAAAAGCGATTAAATAAAAGTTTTTTTCAGGTTAATTAAAAGATATTAATTAATTGTAAATTATATATAAGATATTAACGCTTTTAAGTAAAAACTAACGTAAAAAGTTATAACTATATATAAATAAGTAATTTTATAAAAAATTAAAACTTTAAAATTAACAGGTAAACGGATACCTTTAGGTAATTATAAGAAAAATATTACGGTTGTTGCTTTTAATAGCAAAAAACAGGTTTTAATAAGGGAACGCCTTTTTTTCCGTATAAAAGAAATTTAACGGAATTATTTTTGTGCTAATTACTTTAATTAAATCTTAAATATTTTTTAACTTTTCTTATATTTCCTTAAATCTTAAGTTAATTATAAACCGTTCAAAATTTACCTTATCAAGTAACTTTATAAATGAGTTAACGAAATGATTTTTATTTTTTACGTATTAAAAACTAATATTTTTTTTTCGGATTTCCTAACGTACGTAATAATATTTAATTCGAATATAACGCTTTTTTCGTATTATTTATATTTTTTTTACCTATTTAAACGTATTTATATTATCCTTTAAACTAAAAATAAAACTTTTAAGCATAAGCTTTAATTTTATTAAAATATTTTTAATCTTAATTACCTTTGTAATTATTATTCTTATTTTTACCTATTTTCCTTCCGTAATGTATTTAATAATAACATTTTACAATTTCGAAATCTGTACAATAAACGCTTCAGTTATAAAGAATATATAACTTATCGTAAACTTTGTTAATTTACAATTATCTGCAAAATTTATATTTATTAACCCGAATAATTTTAAGTTATTATACTTATAATATAAATAATTTTTGTATAACTTCCGGTACCGAAAAAATATATTTAATATACCATTTAAATATTTCGGCAGTTTTTTAATATATTCCTAATATTTAAATAACCGGTTACTTATAAACTTTACTTAAATTAACGTTATAAACGTTATATTTAATTTATTAATATAACTCAAAAAAATAAGTTTCCTTATTAAATTTATATATTTAAACTTTTTTTTTTTTTTTACTAACTACGCCATTATGTTTTATAATGTACTTTAAATAATCCTTAAAAAATAATATAAGCTTTTTTTTATTTCGTTTAAGCCAATTAACTTTAATAATTTTTTAATATATTATTATTAATTTAACCTAATATTTTCCGTCGGTAAAAAACTGATAATTCGTATACTTAAATATCAATCCGCGTTATTTAAATCCTTAACTAAGATATCCTTAGTAATTTTCTTAACGATATCCTTAAAATATTACCTATTAAGGCCGAAAAGCAGGAAGTTATTTACGTATAAAACGATAACGTTTCTTATTTTAAGGTTATAATACATCGTATCGTTCGAAGTTAACGGATAAAAACCTTATTTTGTAAGTATTTTTTTTTACTTTTTCCTATTAAGCAGCTTCGGTTTGCTTTAAACCGTACAATAGGTTTATTAACTTAATAACCCTTTTAAAAAAGAACCTATATATTTCCCTATCTTTTAAATATGTTTTAAAATATTCTTTTAATATCGGAAATTATTTTATGTAAATATTTTCCTTTAACTTACTATTTAAATACATAGTAATAAAATTTATCTAAAATATATACCACCTTAAAAAAACAATTAACGTTATTAAAATCCTTTAATATATTGCTTTTACGGTATTTACTACGGTTTTATTATAATTAATTCTTTTTCGCTATATAAATCCTTTTACGTAAATACGTACTTTATACTTATTTAGTTTTCCTATAAACGTATATTTTTTTCTTAATACCTATTTAATATTAATAAAATACTTTTATATAATTTCGCTAAAAAGTATAAACTTAAAACTTCAATATAAAAAGTTTTCCTTAATTTTTATAAAAATAACTTTAAACTATATTTTTCGTTTTAGGCTTTTTATAATTTCCTTTAAAAATAGGCCGTTATTTATAACAGTAAATAACTTATAAATATTAATATTAAATATATTAATTACCTGTTCGTATTCGTAAACGTTCCGAATAACCTAATCGGTATTTCTAAAACTATTAAAACGGTTTTTATCGTTATTCGACGTTAATAAGTTAAAATAAAAGGTATATAAACTACCTTCGCTTTCGTTTTCTTAGGTTAAGGCTAATTTTAGCTTTTAAATTAACTTTAAAGCTTTATTTAAGGCCTTTAAGGTATACAGCTTAAGGATAATCTTTTTCGAGCATTCCTTTTTACGTTTAATTTACTTAATTTCTTAATCCGTATCATCCTTTAAAACGATATTATTATCCTTATTTTTTACTTTTACGCCTTACTTTTAACGGTATCTTAAACGTTTTTATTCGGGCTATAAAAATAGCCGGATAATATCTTTAAAGTTAAAAGGTTTATTTAACTTTTTTAGGTTTTCGTAAATAATAACATACGGTATTATAAGTAATTTACCGCCTTTTAACAATTATATCTTATAATTATATATTTCTTGATAACTTAACAGCATTCCCTTTACTTTACGGATTACCAATTTCTTTAATTTAATCCGGTAATTTTTATTAATTAAAACTATATATTTGTTATCGAAAATTCGGAAATAACTATTATCTAGTTTATATAATTTATTCGGTTCGAATACGTTTTTAAAATATTCGATTAATATTATATCCTTTATCGTAAACTGGCCTATTTTATTAATAATATACGTTATTACCTTTATTACGAAATCCCAGAAATATATAAGGATTTTTATTTATATAAAAATTATACGCGTTTCGTTTTGTAAAAATTATATTCCTTATTTTATAATTTCGTTTTAATATTAATTATATACGCTGGAAATTCCTAATTCGATATTTTCTATAGCGCAAAAAACTTTTAATTATTATTATACCGAATTTCTTACCGCCGTTAAAATACAGGATTTGTATTTTTTTGCATCTGATTTTTCGTCCGGTAATAACGTTTCCAAACGTTTTATAATTTGCGTAATATAAACGTACAGATTCTGTTAGATTTTATCTTTATTTTTCAACGAATAATATTTTTTATAACGTAATAAATTATTTATAAAAAAACTAAAATAACTTTTATTTTCGATATTAATAAGTTTAATTAACTTTACGTTATATTAAATAATTTCTTTTATATATTTCTTTCGTTTTTAAAAATTTGTAAATAATATTTTCCGTATTTTCTTTCGTTATACGCCGTATAAAGGATATTTTTTACATTGTTAAGGTTTAAATTTATCCCCGTAAACTTTTTAATAATTTATATTAATCGTTCGGTATTAAGATAATAAAAGCGGCGGTATTAAAGGATAATTTTTTTATAATTTTATCCGGTATTAAAATTTTCCCGTTTTTAAAGGCGTTCGAAAATATGCGTTTTAAGTTATTTATTAAGTTATTGCCGTTTTCCTTACCGGATGCTTTTTTTAATACGTATCCTTATTAATAATTCTTGTTATTTATTAGATCCGGGGCCTTAATAATAAATTCCGGTTTTCCGTAAAACTATAGGAAAAATTTTTCCGAAAAACGTTAATTATTAATAACTAAATCCTATTAAAGCTTATTAAAGCGTTACGATTTAAGTATCCTTTTTTTCTGTAAAATATCTTACCGGAAAATATTTTTAAAAGGAAATTATTAATATGTAATATATACCTAATTATAATTTCGTTTCTTTTTTTATTAAGCCTTTTTAAAAGTTATTTAATAATATTAACAAAAATGGCAATTACGGGTTTTTTACCCGTTATAATTTGGATTCCCGTAGATTTAATATTTATTACAGTATTTTTCTTAAAGTCGCTGATATTATTCGTAATATTAACGTTCGCTTTTAAGTTTTAAAACAATTTATTTAAGTCGTTTTTACAGGAAAAATAAATATATAAAAATATAACGTTTTCTATAACCGTTCTTTTAGAACGTTTGCTTTTTTATAACTTAAGGTAATTAATTACCTAAGTTTTAAGGTATTTAATAATTAAAACTTCTTAAGCTTTAAGGTATTTAGCTATTAAAATTCCTTAAGTTTTCTTTTAAATTATCTTATTATATTATTACATAAAATCCTTAAACTATTATTTTTTAACGGAAGCGTTAAAAGTTTTTCCGTTTAATCAATACAAATTTTTTAGGCCGTTAAGAATAAATTGCTTTTCGTTTTTATTGCTATTATAGGCGTTACGAAAGCTGTTATTTTAGTTATTTTGTCCATTATTACCCTAACGCTAACTACGTTTTTTTTTTCCTTTACCGTTTCTTTTCTTTTACGGCTTAAGGTAATTTTTCGCTAAATGCCCGTATTTGCCATAGTTAAAGCAAAGTGGCTTTTTATTTTTGTTTTATACGGGCCTGTTATTTCGGGAGTTATTATTATTATTTCTTTCTCCTTTACCTTTTTAAGCGTTATAAAACTTCCTGTTGTTTTTTTTATTAGTACGGTTATGAAATTTGCTGTTAAAGTCGTCGATCAGCTGCTAAAAGGAATAACTGGTTTATTTAAGCATTAATTAAATTATCTTGCACTAATTACTAACGCAATTCTTTACAGCAGTAAAGAACATGGTAATTTATTTTTCTGATCCGAGTTTTATATTATAGCTTTTAACCTTTTATAACAATTTTTAAAACTTCGTAATAAACTGTACGGGATTTCTTTTATTGTATATAATCTTATTAAGTTTTTTCCAAAAGGACCTTTACTTAGTTTTACCTGTAACTACGTAAGTTTTTCTAAAAGTTCTTAATATCTTCGTTCCTTTTTTAGTACCTGTAATTAATTTTAACGGCGCCTTTTTGTACGTTTTGGTAATAACTTTTGTAAATTGTAACTAATTAAGTTATTTCAGTTTTATTCCGTTTTTATAGTTAATCTTTTTAAGGGTAAAAATTAAGGCGTTGTTTTAAAGTTCCTAATTAACCTATCTTACTAAATAATTTTCCTTATTTAGCAAAAAATTAAAACGCTTTTAACGTAACTTTACATTTTCGTTATTAAACTTTTTAAAATTTTTCTTTTTTTTTTCAAGCGTACGCCCGATTCGTTAAAGCTGTTTATATTACTAGAGCTTAAAAAGTTACTGGGGGTATTAAAGGAACTGTTACGACAGCTTCTTCGTTTTCGGGAATTTCTGGACGAGTTTAAAAATAACTTATCCGAATCGTCAGGGTCCTTACGTGTTATACTTTCTTTTTTGCGTAGCTTTTTTTCTTCGTTTTTTTTCTTTTTCATGGGATTAGGCTTTTTAGTAAATTACTTCCTTAGCTTCGTTTCACTTTTTCTTAGGGGATTAATTTTTTTTACGTTACTTTCGACGGCGATAGGGGCTTTTTGCGAGCTTCCCGCCTTTTAAACGTCTTATAAAACGCTCTTGCAAGTATTTACATTTCGTAAACTCCGTATCGCCTTTAGTTAAAGCGGTTCTTATTAAGGTACGCCCCCGAACTGGGGTATATCTAACAATCGTTTTATAATACTATTTATTTCCTTTATTATATCGTTTCTTTTCTTTTATTAAAACTTTAAAACTTTAATTTTATTTTCGACCGATTTATATTTATATTTTCGTATTTTAACGTTTTTTTTAATCCTATTTAAATTGGTATCTAAGGACGTATAAAACTTGTTCAATTTTGATTAAAGTTGTTATTTCTATATAAAGGTCTTATATCGGTTTTTCAGCTGCCGAGGTAATAAAACTTTTTCTAAGAAAATTTCGTTAGCAGGTTTTTTTCCTGTTATTACGCTTATTATAAGCTTTTATTTTTCCCCCTTATTATAAAACTCTTCGTTTTAAAAATCCTCCTAATTAAAAGGAAAAAAAAAAAAAATAGGTTGTTATTTGTACGCTTTTTATTCCGTATAAGGACGAAACCTTTATCGGGTAAGCTGCTTTACTCGGTTGCAAGGAACTGCCCTGGGATACGTTCTTGTTACTTACTTGCTATCGTTAACCGTTTATTTTCTTTTAAATTAACTAAGTAACTTCTTTTTAAATCTTATACCTTTTTTATTAAATTAGCCTGCAAATAATTACTTCGTTTAACGTATTACGGTTGCTAATTAACCAGAAAATGTTACCATATTAACAGTTACAGTAATTAAATATAAAAATCTGGCAAAATGCGCATGGTTATTTTAAGAAAAACTAAAAAAGTCTAGGGGTAATCGCCCTTATATATACGTTTAGCTATACAAAGGATAGTTCCTGGATAAAGGCTGTCCTAGGCAGCATCTGCAGCCTAGACGCACCAGCCGTGGGCACCTAAAAGCACCAATTGCCGACAAAACTTAATATATTAATAAAGTTAAATAATTACGAAAGTTATTATACGTTAAATAAAAATATAAACGGATTATAAATAAACACTAAGACAACCGTATTAAAACCTTTATAATAATATAATTTTAATTAAAATAAATTATATTTTACCCCGAAATATAATATAAACTTATTAGATTTAAGCCGTATTATCCAGGCTATATTAAAGATACGAATTAATTATATTAATATTTAATACGATAAATATTTTACCTAATATTTTCCAATAACATATTTTATAAACAAACGGAACATATAAATAAACGGGACACGTTTTTAACTATTTTACCTATTTATTTCTAATTATTTATTTCTTATGGCTAACGTTATAAAACGCCTTATAAAAAAAACGAAAATAAACCTAACGGTTTAAGTTAAATAATAAAACCCGAAACTTAATTATAGAAAACTTAGTTTTATTTATAATGCCTTATATTTTACCTAAAAAACACGATTTCATGGTAAATACGTTTAAACCGATATTATCTCTAATTTACAAAAATTAACGCCAACCGAAAAAAAATCAATTATCGAACAAATCTTGAACTTAAATTCGTAAACTTTTCTTATCTGGCTTTAATATATTAAAAATATAACGAATTTATTACTTATTTAACGTATTATAATACGTATCGAAATTAGTTAAACGTCTAACATTATTAAATAATAATAAAAAATTTAAATCGCGTTTAAATTAAAAAATGAATTATTAAAAATCTTTATACGAAAATCTGAAAATATTTCGTAAATAATTTAAATTTATTCGGATAATAATTATGAAATATAGTATTACGGAAAAAAATATTTATAACTTTAATAAGATTAAACTTTTAATAAAATTTTTTATAATAACAAATATAATAATTACAAATATCGAAAAATATAAAAACCTAAATAAACGTTATAAAAAAATAATTTATAATTTATAATAACACAAATTATTAACATTTAAAACTAGGCCTTACTTTTATATATCATCTTTACTAGAAAAAACTATTTTCTTCGCAAGTTCATCGATAACCCATTTTTATACGATTAATGGATTACTATAAACAAAAACAGTAAAACGATAAATAAATTAAATATTTTAATAAACCTATTAAAATACGTATTAAAAATTAAAAATATCTTCTTATCCTTAACGATTATAAAAACTATTACTTAATTAAATTTAAAAATTATTATAAAACTAATAATCTTATTACATTTTATATATTTACCTATTTTTCTATTAGTTCTAACCTTTTGACGTATTCTATTTTTTCGTATTAAAACGTACTTATTTATTATATATCAAAAGTTTTATATAACATTACGTTACTTATATTACTAAAAAAGATTTTATCGCCGGCATTTACAACACGTTTAAAATTACCATAACAACCGATATTATTAAATCCGGATTTACAAAAATAAAATTTATTTTATTTAATCCTAATTACGTTTTTTTAAACTAAAAATTTTAATTATACTTATACCAACCGTTTTTTATTTACCTCTATTAACTCCGTTATTTCCCTATTTACAAAAATTCCTAAAAATATTACTAAAGTAACTTAATGGAAACGTTATTTATAAAAAAAATAAAAATAAAAGAAATTACTAGGGTAACTTGCTAACAAAAATAATTAAATCGTTTAAATTTTTAACAAATAATAACTTACTACTTTTATACGAAATCGTTGTTTTTCGAAAGAAAAAACGGTTACCATTAGAAAAATAAATTACGTTCTTAATAAATACCGGAAAAGTAAAAATATACGTCTTTAAAAAAAAGAACGTTTATTATAAAAAAAATAAAAGGTTTTATAAGTAAAAAAATAATAATAAATAATCGTAACTAATAAAAACAAAAAATAATTATTGTAAAAAAATTTAAACAAAAAAGCGGAAATATCACGTTAACGGCAAGCCCGGATATAATACGCGCATTTATAAAAAAGTAATAAAAACGTTTAACGATAAAAAATCTAATTAATTTAAATAAATTTAAAACGTTATAATTATTTTATTTAAAGTTTTTATTAAAATACGCCAAAAAATATTCCGTTCGCTTATATATCCCGTTCACTTATAGAGTACGTTATAATAATCATTAATATTTTTTACGGTAACGATAAATTATATTTCGGTTACGAAAAACTTTATTTCGATATTAATTACTTAATGCCAATAAGTTTCGTCCTTAATAAACCTGATGTTTTTACGGTTTAACAAGGGGAATTTTAAATAATAACTTAAAAAATATTAATCTTTTCGCTGTAAACTTTAAGTTCGTATAAAATAGCTTCTTTACGATTTTTCGCTAGTTTTACGATTTTCTCAACCTCGATTAATTTTACGGCTTTTTAAATTCTTATTAATTAAGATCATTAAAATATGTAGGCTAAGTCCGAATATAAAATCCTAGTATTTCGTATTTCCGAAATTTCGACGGAAACGGTTTTTATTATATTACTCGATTTACATAAAATAATCGGCCGAATAAAATATATCGATGTTTTTATCGATATAAACAATTTTTCGAAAGAAATCGGGTTTTATTTTTAATTTTCTGATATAATTTAAATTAAAACGGTAAAAATAATAGATTTTTACGTAAATTTATATAAAAAATGCGGCTTATAAAAAATAATTAGAAAAATAAAAAAATAACCGGTTTAAAAATATCGAAATATAACTTTTAAATCGATATAAGTTAAAGGATTACGAACGATAGTTTATCCGGTTATCCCGGATTATAAAAACCGTTTAAAATTCCGTTAAAAATAGTCGTCGATAAAGGCATAACTAAGCAGTTTACGAAAAGGTTACGGTTTAATAAAGTTTAGTAATCGAAATAACATAATGAATTAATTTATTTAATTTAGTTTTACGATTACGTTATCTTTAAGAAGAACTGCGAAATATAATAAGATAATATTATATTTTAATATAATAACTATTATATTTAAAATTATGTTCGTAATATAACGTTTTAATATAATTCTGTTATCCGAATTTTTATCGCTATTTTTATCCGTTATTATAACAGAATTTTTAAAAGAAATTAAAGTAATTTATATTCTTTTTTAATTAAGATTATAAAATAATATTATTTTATAAAACGTTATAATAATATTTAATATTCTCCGGATTTTATTATTTATTATTATTAATAGGGTTTATAAATATAATAAATAAAAGTTTTCTAGTTTCTTTACATTAAAATATATATTATATAATAAACGCCGTTCGCTTTTATGAAATATAATTATTAAAAGATATAATATTATTACTGGTATTTATAACGATTATAATAAAAATTTTTAAGTAATATATAAATTTAAAAAGTATTTTATCTATTTTCGAAAGGGTTCTATTTTATGTATAAAGATTAAATCATAATCAGTTATTTACCGACAATATATGCTAATAAAAATAAAATAACCGATTTATATAATTAAAAAATAATAGCGGTTTTTTTCTTTTTCTTTGTTTTATATATAGATATATCTTTAATTTATATGTATACGTTTTTATTAATTCAATAATATAAACGGAATATATATAACGTAAATAAGATCAAAAATAAATCATTAATTTTTAAATAAAATAATGTAATTATTTAAAAAAAATTAAATTTTATTAATTTAAACTTCTTATTTTATATATATATAATATTCGTATATTTATGTTATTTTTATATAAATTACGTATTCGATATAAACTATTTATAAAGAAAAAGTATAACGTATACGGTATTAATACAAATATTTCCATCGAAATCTTATTTTCGAATATATAATTTAATAAGTTTATAATATATATATGTTCCCGGTTAATTATTACTAAATTCGAGATTATTATGTATGTAAAGTAAAGTGCTATTAAGGTATCTAGCTATATACATACATACAGGGAACTGATTTATTTACCAAGTATATACATAAAGGATTATACGATGCGACCGGGGAGCACCTTTTTTAAAAACCGTCTTTTTTTAGCTAAAGGCCGGAAAAACGCAATGCGGGCTATTAATACGGCAACTGACGATAAGATATACCCGATTAATTAATTAGTTCCTAACGCCCCTAATCGTAACTGGTTTTACTAGCTACCCTTTAATTGTCGCCGATACGGTAGCGGAGCCGAAGCTTTAATAATCTAGCTCCTTTAAGCTGGCGCGATTTAAAGAAACGGTAGCCTAAGCTGGATTTGAACCAGCTGTCTTTTAAGACCAACCGAAACAGGGTGTCTAAGCCTGTCGTAATTGAAAATGACACCCAGACTTGCTACCACTAAGATATTGGGCCGAGATTATTATATATAATATAATTTTCAAATATGGTAATTATAATAAATAAATAAAGGAAATATTATATAGTTTTAATTAAAATATATTAATAAATAGGGATTTTTCCGATAAAGATCTGTTATCGTTATTTATTAATAATACGTTATTTAATAATATAAATAACTTAATAAATAATTTATAAATAGTTTATTTTTTAAATAAGGAATAAAATTTATTTACGTTATTTTTTAAGTTTTACGGTTTTAGTTAAAACGCACTAAATAAAATTTTTTAATCAGATAGCCGTAAAGTTATACATACTTTTATCTCCCTAAAGAAGACGTGACCGTAGAACCAAATTGAACAAATAAATAGATTGTGCTATCGGTTACTAAGCTTTACCAAACCCCAATCTTTTTATAGCCCTGAGATTGATCGAGGTTAATAAAGGTAGCTGGTCTGGAGTTTTTAGCCCTTTTTCCTGGTTAACATCTGACATTTTTAATCGTAAGACTGGCGAAGGGTCGTAAAGTAGCTATTTTATACGGACTTATAGTTTACCGTAAAAAGCTTAACATTTTTTAAGTTATTATTTAAGATTTCCCTTACTAAACCAGCTAAAGGGTATAAGGTTTATTAAGGTCGAAGCTTGTCGGTATTACGTAACAATTAATTTCAGGATAAGGCTTTTTATAACCGAGGTATAATTTATCGTAACTATAAAAATTATTAATAATTATTATATTCGAAAATATTAAGTAAAGTATTTATCGTATTAATTATTAGGGTAATTATTTCGTATCTTTAATTTAACCTAGATAATACGGCTTAAACCTAACAACCTTGCATATATACTTTTAATACGGATAATATTTTTTTAAGTAATAATTTTTTTAAACTTTATTAACGATATTAATTAATCTTTATTAATATTAATTTTAGCTATGAAAAAAATTTAACTTATTTATATTTTTCCTATTTTATACGATATAATAACGTTAATTATATTAAGCAGTTAATATTAATATTAATCCTTTTTATAACGCCGGTTAAATTAATTACAGTAAAAAAAAAGTGTTCTATTAAATATTTATTAATTGGATTTACTCTTAAGTTTAATATCGATAAAATTTAAAAAAGAAATATATAAAATATATAATTAAAAAGGTAAATATTATAATTAATAATTTATTAACGATTTCCGCTATTTAAAAAATAATATATATAACGTTAATATTATATTTTTCTAAAATTTGTTTTTAATTAAGTATTACGTTTTTTTATAACGTAAATTTTATATCCGTTATATTTTTTCGCGAAATAAGCTCTATGTTATTCGGGATTTTCGTAACGAAATTTTTAAATACGTTTATTTTTGTAAGATAATGAGTAGCTATGAGCTAGAGTGAGGTGATCACCGACCAGTCTTAGAGCAGATTCCAAGAAGTGAGTGTATTAGGTTGCTTCTATCTGGCATCTTCTATTAGTTGCCAGATGGTGTATTTATATAGGTGAGTGGGGTCGGCGACTGGTCCGTTGCCAGCCGCAGCCCCGTAAGCTCTGTATTCTTATATATTTTATTTTGTAATATTTAATTTATTAAAAAATATTCATTTTAAATTAAAAGAAATCATTAGAAACTTAAGAATATTTTAATTATTAGCCGTAAAATTATAGAAATTAATTTTATCGATTGTAATAATATTATATTAATTTCTAGCGACGAAGGTAAGCTTAATTAAATACGGTAAACAATAAAAATTAATTTATAAATAACTTTAATTTTATTATTCGAAAAGTTCTTAATACCGAATAGGTTAGAGATAATTTAGTTTTGGATAATTTTGATAATTTATATATAGAAAAAAAACATTATTTTATAATAAAAATTATAAATAACTTAATAAACAGTTTTAAATAAAGCGGTCAGGTTTTATTATTATCGTTATCGGATAAGTAACATAAATATTTATTAAACGAAAATAAATAATTATTATAATTCTCTATTTTATTATTAATTTTATATTCTCTTAAAATTAATGTAAAATTTTTATTATTTTTTTAATATTAATATAATTACGTATCTTACGAAATTTTAATTAGTTATATTTTATTTGCATATTTTATTTACAATAATAGTATATTAAATTCTTTTATTAAAATATATTAAGTTATTAATAGCATAGTATTATTGCTAATAAATTTCGTAATTAACGTTCTTACGTATTTATTAAGATTTTTTTCCGTTTTTTTTTTCATTTTCCTTTTACGTATTATCGTAATTTATATATTAATAATATTTTTTATATTTTCTAGATTTAACATTATGTTTATTCTAAATATCATATCCGCGTTTAAGTTTTTTAAGGAATTTTTATACGGAGTATATAATAATACCGAATATTTAAAAACTACGTATAAATATTTTTCGCCGGGTTTTCATATATAATTTATATATTTATTATTTATATAAATTTAAAGATTATCATATTTATAAAACGGTTATATAATATGTATTTTTTAGTTAATTAATCTAGTTTATCTAAGGTTGTTCGGGTTAAGCCGAATTATCCAGGCTGAGCTAAAGATACGAAGTAATTATACTAATAATTAACACGATAGATATTTTACCCAGTATTTTCGAATACGGCAACTATTAATAGTTTTCACGGTTACGATAGAGTATAGGCCTCGGTTACGAAGAGCTTTATTCGGGATAAAATTATTAAGGTTTTTTTTAATATATCGGTATTTTTTAAATATATTCGAATCGGGTTATATATATATTTACTCTTTTTAAAGGAAACGTAACCGTAGAATCAAATTAAATAAATTAATCGATTATATTATCGGTTGCTAGGTTTTACTAAGCTCTAACCTTTTTGTAAGCAGGTTCTTCCAATATAATAAAATTAATATAACTCTAACTACTTAGGTATCTTACTTTAAGATGATTTTAAACTGCCTAGTTATGCCCCTATCGACGACCATTTTTAACGGAATTCTAAACGGTTTTTGTAATCCGAAATAACCGGATAAGTTATCGGTCGTAATTTTTCTTATATCGATTTAAAAGTTAAACTTCGACATTCTTAAACCGGTTATCGTTATTTTTTATAAGGCGGATACTTTTTTCATATAAATTCACGTAAAAATTAATTATTTTTACCGTTTTAAACTAAATCATATTCAAAAATTCAAAATAAAATCTGATTTTTTTTAAAAAAAAGTTATTAATATTGATAAAAATGTCGATCTATTTTATTCGGGCCATTATTTTATTTAAATCGAAAAATACTATTAAAATTATTTCTGTTACAATTCAGGAAATTTAAAATATTAGGATTTTATATGCGAATGTAACCGGTATTTATTAATTATTTTAATTACTAAAAATTCGAAAAATTATAAAATTAATTAAAGTTAAAATCGTAAAACTGGTAAAAGGTTATAAAGCAGTTATTTTATACGGATTTAAAATTTACCTTAAAAAGCTTAATATTCTTTAAATTATTATTTTTTAAGAGATTCCCCCTGTTAAACTAGTTCAAAGAAATAAGATTTATTAAGGTCGAAGCTTATTAATATTATATGATAATCGGCTTTAAAATAAGGCTTTTCGTAATTAATGCGTATAATTTATTATTACTATTAAAATTATTAGTAATTAACGTATTCAAAAATATTAAGTAAAATATTTATTAAATTAATTATTAATATAATTATTTCGCGTTTGTATGTTAGCGTATATAATACGGCTTAAACTTAACGACCATATATATATATATTTATCGTTAAATAATATATATTATTAACGCTTTATTTTTATCCTGTTTTATAAATTCATAATAATTTATTTCGAAACTTTACGAGTAATATAAATATTATCTTATCTAGTGAAAAAATAAGATTAAAATTTAATAATTACTTTATTTTAATCGGGGTTATTCGTAATAAATTACGTATTATTTTTCTTTTTATTATTCGAATATATTACCTCGATTTTTACTATAATTTTTATATTTTTATAGGTAAATAATATTTAGTTTATTAAATTTAGTTCTTTTTTCGGTATCTTAATCTTAATTATAATAAAATATAAGTAAAATAATTTATTTATAGCTAATTATATTTAATCGCTTATAACTACAAACTGTTTAATTAAAGTATTATTATAACTCTTTTATAAAAGAACTCTTCGGTATTATTATTATAAAATTTAATTAATATTAGAAATATTTGGATTTAATTTAAAAATAATAGTAGATATAATAATACGGATAAAATTATTACGTTCTTTTAATTTATCGTATATATAAATTTAATCATCGTGAAGTATTTTAAAGTTATAAATTTTAATAACCGTTTTTATAGCTTTCGATAAAAACCCCTGGATTTTTAATCGTTTTAATGAAGTAATTATGAATATTTAGAGTTTCTCCTTCATTTTGAATATAATGAATAATTATAATAATTATACGTAAATTATTAAGTTAAATTTCAAGGCGATTATTTAATAACTCGAAAATATTCGATATTAAGAAATTTACTACGTTTAACTTAATTGTTAATTTTTGGATATATGAAAAATAATAATATCGATTTCGGGCCGATTAATATTAAAATGATAGATTTTAGTGTTATAACTATATTTAATAAAACAGCGGATTTAACAAAAGTTATTATATTATACGATTTTTTTTTACGTTAACGTGCCGGATAAGCTCACGGGATGGACAAGTTTACGGGATAGTTTTTAGCACCTCGCAATAACAAACTTAATTTAATTAACCACAACACATTAAATCAATTCAAACTAATCGGATTTTTTATCGCCAGACGTTTTTATAACTTCCTTACAAGTACGTATATTATATCTGGGTTTTCCGTAAATATCACACTTCCGTTCCTTCGTCTAAACCTTTTTACAACAACTACCTTCAACCTCTCCTAACTGCAATTACTTACCACTATTTTCTTTCTTAGCTATAAAAGCCTTTACCTCCCTTACAATAAATATTCCTCCTTTTTAAAAACGTACGTTTTTAATTCTACAACGTTTATTTAAAATATAATTCGTTTTACGTAATTAAGTAACTTCTTTTCGAAAAAAAGCAACTTCGTACAAAAGTAACAAGTTACTTTTTATCAAAAGACTCGCCGATTTAACGATTTTTGTCGGCAAGCTACCCTGGTAATTTTTAATCCTTTTTTGCAAATAACGTCCTTATCTTGTTACTTTTTTAATATTCCTAAGGGTTTTTGCAAACGGGAAACGAATAGAACCGGCAAAGGTTAACGGGGAAACGGTCAGCATAAGTACAACTGGAAAAATTTCGAACTTGAAAAAAACGTTATTAAAATCGAATAAAACGAAACCAGCTTTCGCGAATCCGGATTTGATATTATCGGTCGTCATGGCAGCTTTAAACGCGTCGCGAAAACCGGCGATAAAATCTTCCTTAACAATATAAATAACGTAATATCGCATAAAACTTTCGATATATAACGAATAAACGCATTTTAACACGGAAAAATAAAATACGTCGAAAGGTTAAAGCCGATAAAAGAAATAAGCAGGTATACAAAATATAACAATATCGTTAACTTTGCAGTAATTTTCGAATTCGATTGAATAATAACTTTCGTAACCGTCAAAAATAAAAAAACGTTTCGAACTTTTAATACGCGTTCGAATATATTTATCGAAATATTTAACCCATTTTAAACCCAGTTCATTTATCGTCCAGCCGTTTTCGTTTATAACAATCCTTTAATCGGATAAAAATAAGTTATCGGCAAACCAGCGAAAAAAATAATTCTTCCCGGCAAGGATAATAAATAAAAGCAGGGCCTAACCTTAAAAATTAACAGCTTATATTACTATAAACCATTCCCGATTTCTTTACTGGGCCTATCTAGGTTTTTTACGTTTTTTAGCATTAATAATAACCATGCCAGCTGCTATAAAAAGCCCTATCAAAAATCCTGTCTCGTCGAAATTGTAAATATCCTCCTTTATAATACCGTATTTTGCAATTATAACCCGAACAAGCTTAAACCATTTACGAAATACCTCTAGATTTTCGCATAAAACCCTTTAATAATCTATCTTTTAATTTAAACGCGTTTCAAATTTTTGTTACCGTCTAATAAAATTAAATACCCATTTAACCCCGATACATCCTACGACGCATTACGCAAGTAACAAATTCGCTATATCTTCAACATATTAATGCCGGACAAAAAACGCTCACGTATTTAGGTTAAGGATTCGGTCGACAATCGATTATTTTTCGATCGGCGTTAATTTTCGCAAATTAAAGATAATATCGGTTCTGGAAAATTTACCAATATATCGTACGTATAAAGTAAAATAAGCAACTTTATAAATAGAACTAAATGTCGCATAATTAAATATCGGGTCTCGTTTTTTAACTTAAACGGTTAAATTCATTCTTACTTCTTTTATAAACCGTTCTATATTGTTAATATTAAAAAATAGTTAATTAAAGTTAAGTAATTAAAATATATCAAAAATCATCCCGTAAGCTTATCCATTCCGTAAGCTTATCCGGAACGTTATTAATATTTATTATATACGTAAATTAATATATATAAGTAAAAAAGATAAAATGTAATTTACGAATATTAATATATTTAATCTAGATTTCACTATGTTTCGATAATAAATATATTTTATTAATTGTAACTGAATTTTATTATCGTTCGAAAATAAAATTTAATATAATGTATTAAAATTAATTAACGTACTGTATAAGCGAACGAGCTATATAAACGAGCAAGCCGTTTTTTAGCACTTCGCGATAGCGAATTAAAATAAATTAATTCAATTTTTCGTCGTTAAACGTCTTTATAATCTTCTTATAAATACGTATATTATGTCCGGGTTTACCGTAAATATCATATTTCCGTTTTTTTATTTAAAATTTTTTACGACGATTCTTTTTAAACTTTATTAACTACAATTATTTATTATTACTTGTTTTTTTAGTTATAAAAGCTTTTACCTTTTTTATAATAAACGTTCTCCTTTTTTAAAAACGTATATTTTTAGTTCTCCGGCGTTTACTACGGACGTAATTCGGTTCGTAAAGGTTACCGGTTTTTTTTTCCGAAAAAAAAAGGGTTCGTATAAAAGTATTAAGTTATTTTATATTTAACGATTAACCGATTTAAACTTTTTTGTTGCTGAGCTACTCTAATAATTTTTTTTTCTTTTCCAAATAACGTCTTTATTAAATTGCTTTAATAATATTTTTAAAAATTTTCGCCAATAAAGAAACAACAGAATTAATAAAGGTAAATAGAAAAATGGTCGGTATGAGCATAATTAAAATTTTAAATTCGGAAAAAACACGATTAAAATCGAATAAAATAAATTCCATTATTACAAATCCGAATTTAATATTAGCGGCAGTTAAAATAACTTTAAATAAATTATATAAGCCGGCGATAAAAATTTTTTATAATATAAATAACGTAACGTTATATAAAACTTTCGATATATAACGAAAAACGCGTTTTAATAAGGAAAAATAAAAGATAGTAAGAGGTTAGAACTAATAAAAACATTCGCAAATATATAAAAAATAATAATATTATTAATTTTACAATAATTTTTAAATTCGATCGAATATGGTTCTCGTAACCATTAAAAATGAAAAAAACATTTTAATATTTTAATATACGTTTTAATATATTTGTCGAAATATTTAATTTATTTTTACCTTAATTTATTTATTATTTAACCGTTTTCACTTATAGTAATTTTTTAATCGGATAAAATGAAGATATCAGCGAATTAATTAAAAAAAGATTTTTCCCACAAAAATAATAAATAAAAGTAAGGCTTACTTTTAAAAGTTATTAACTTGTATTATTATCAATTATGTTTTATTTTATTTATTATATTTATATCAGTTTTTTACGTTTTTCGGTATTTGTATTTATTATATTTATTATTATAAAAAACCTGATCAAAAACTTTATGTCGTTAAAGTTATAAATATTTTTTTCCGTAATATTATAATTTGCGATTATAATTTAAATAAATTTAAATTATTTACCGATTATTTTCAATTTTTCGTATAAAATTGTTTAATAATTTATTTTTAGATTTAAATACTAAATTTGGACAGGGCTTATCAAGGCTGTATTTATGAGAGAACCTCTTTGATTGGAGGCTTGGGAAGAAGGATGTCGGGCGTTCCTTGATGCTATAGAAAACTACATACAAAGGTTTGTAGGTCGGCATTATATAGACCATCGCCGACCCACTTGGTGATGTAGCTAGAAACAGCTAGAAGAAGCTAGAATAGCTGCGGCTAGTAATAGCTGTACAGCTTTAATCCTAACAGAATATGTTTTAAGTTTTTATTATTATTTAATAAAGTTATATGCCTAGTTAATTTTAATACGTATCGTAATATGTTAAGTAAGTAATAAATTTGTTATATTTTTAATAAGTTAAGACCGGATAAAAACGTTTACGTATTTAAGTTAAGGATCCGGTCGATAATAAATTCTTTTTAAGTCGGCGTTAATTTTCGCAAATTAAGAGTATTATTAGTTCGAGCGTATCGACCGTGGTATTAGGTTTTTAAAGTAAATTCGGGAACGTTATATATAAAATATAGCTTTTTAAAATAAATTTTCGAATTTCGTTTTTTAACCTGGATAACTAAGTTTACTTTAGCTTTTTTTATAAGTGGTTTTATATTATTAACGTTAAGAAATTTATAATTAAAGTTAAAAGGTTAAAGAGTTAAAAAAATTGGTTCGCTCGCTTATATAGTACGTTATTCGATATTTATTTAAAATTAATCATAATATAGTTACATTATTTAACGGCTATACGTTTATATATTCCTAGATTAGGTTTTTTTCGTATTTATAACTATTAAAATAAAAATAGAATATAATATTATAAATATAAAAGTTTATTATTTTTTATTTAGTTTTATTAAAAGTATGATTTAAATAATAATTAAGTAGATTATTATAAAAAAAATCTTAAATAATTAGAAAGCTTTTTAAGATCGTTTTATTATTAAAAAAATATTATATTTTTCGAAAATTAAATTATATATCGTATATAGTTATGTTTTCCGTAAAATATAGCTTTACTTGTTATATATAATATTTAATATAAAGCGAATAAACCGATAATATAAAGCTTTCGTAAAGTTATCGGCCGTATATATAATATTAACGTATAAATTTATAACGTTTATATTGGATAAAAATAAAGATTTTTTTTTAAATAATGAAATAATTAAAGAATTAAAGCATTTATTTTAAACTTTTAATATATTTATTATGTTAGGGTTAGAGCTGTACAGCTGTTACCAGCTACAGCCGTTCTAGCTTCTTCCAGCTGATTCTAGCTGCATCACTAAGTGGGTCGGCGATGGTCTATATAATGCCGACCTACTAACCTTTGTATGTAGTCTTCTATAGCATTAAGGAACGCCCGGCATTTTTCTTCCCAAGCTTCTAATTAAGAGGTTCTCGCGTATATACAGCTTTGATAAGCCCTGTCCTAATTTATTATATTTAATTAATTAAGAAGAAAATATAGCTTAAAATATATTATAAACGATTTTTAATTTTATATATTATTATTTTAGTTTACAAGGTTATATTGATATTATATTAGCCTAGTAAAGGTAAAAGGTTATATTAAACGTTAATTGTAATTTTCATTTTTTTTATACTACTTATTATTCCGTTTTATTTAAAATAAAACTCATAATAAAAAAATAAAAAGTTTTAATCTTACGTTAAATTATATAAGTTATAACGTTAACGTTCTATATAAGTACTCCGAACGTACAAATACTCCGGACGATTTTTGGTACCATATAATAATAAATTCATATAATTTAATAATAATATATCGTATTAATTTAAATTAATCAGATTTTTTTTGGTTAAACGGTTTTATAGTTTCTTTAAAAATACGCGTATTATATCCGGGTTTACCATAAACGCTATATTTCCGTTTCTTTATTTCAACCTTTTTGTAACGACCTCTTTTAATTGTTATTAGTTATATTTTTTCATTATTTCCCTTTTTTTTTAAACTAAAAAAGCTTATCCCTTTTATATAATAAATATTCCCCTTTTATTAAAAACGCTTATTTTTAATTTTCTGACGTTTACTTGAAATATAATTCGTTTTACGTAATTGGATATTTTCTTCCCGAAAAAAAGCTGTTTTATATAAAAGTAATATATAACCTTTTATTACAAAATTAACCGACTTAAATATTTTTATTAATAAGTTACCCTGATAATTTTTAATTTTTTTTACAAGTAACGTCTTTATGTTATTGTTTTACGGATATTTTTAGGGATTTTCGCGGGCGGAAAAGTAAAATCAGCAGAGGTTAACGGGAAAATAATTAGCGTAAATATAATTAAAAAAAATTGAATTTGGAAAGGACGTTATTAAAATCGAATAAAATAAAGTTAATTTTCGCAAATCTAGATTTAATATTATCGGACGTTATAACAACTTTAAACGCGTCGTAAAAGCCGGCGAGAAAATCCTTTTTAATAATATAAGTATGGTAATGTCGTATTAAATTTTTAATAGATAACGAATAAACGCGTTTTAATTTAAAAAAACAAAATATATTAAAAAGTTAAAACTTATACGAAAAATACGCGGGTATGTAAAATATAATAATCTCATAATTAGCGTAATATTGTTCGAATTTTATCGAATAATAATTTTCGTAACCGTTAAAAATAAAAAAAATATTTCGATCCTTTCGTACGTATTCGAATATATTTATTAACATATTAAATTTATTTTAAACTTAATTTATTTATTATTTAATTATTATTATTTAATACGATTTATTAATTAGTTATTAATAATAGGTTATTACAATACTAAAATTTAAAGTAATTTTTTTTATTATAATAATATATAGCGGTATATTTAACCTTAAAAATTAATAACTTAATAATTATAATTTATTTTTTATTTTTTATTAAACTTATTTAAATTTTCCACGTTTTTCGGTATTAATAATTATTATACTTATTGTTATAAAAAACCTTATTAAAAGTTTAATCTCGTTAAAGTTATAAATATCTTTTTTTATAATATCGTATTTTACGATAATAACCCGAATTAACTTAAATTACTTACGAAATATCTTTAGATTTTCGCATAATACCCGTTAACAATCGATTTTCCGATTTAAATACGTTTAAAAGTTTTTTACCGTTTAATAAAATTTAACGCCTAATTAATTTCGATATATATTATAACGTATTAGATAAATAATATATTGGCTATATCTTTAATATATTAAAACCGGATAGGAAACGTTCGCGTATTTAAACCGAGAATTTGGTCGATAATCGATTTTTTTTTCGGTTAGCGTTAATTTTCGCGATTTGGGTATATGGTTATTGTAAAAAGGTATATCGGCATATCGTTTATATAAAGTAAATTTTACAACTTTATATATAAAATTAAATGTTATATAATTAAGTTTCGGATTTCGTTTTTTAGTGTAAACGGTTAAGTTTATTTTCGTTTTTTTATAAACCGTTTTATATTATTAATGTTAAAAAATAATTAGTTAAAATTCGGTAATTAGAATATGCCAAAAACCGTTCGGAGTACTTATACGTCCGGAGTATTTATGTAAGATGTTAATGATTTCGTAATTAATATATATTATAAAAGTTATTATTAATCATTCTCTCGAATTTATATAAAATATATTAATTAAGATTAAAAAATTAATACTTATTATTAGGCTTTATTATTAAGGCATTATTATTATGAAAACTTTTCTTAAAATTATTTAATTAATATATTAGACTCTTATAACTACTTCTTACTAGAAAGCCTTAGCTACGGCTGCGTCTGCGGCGTAATACTAACCTTAAAAATAGGGCCTGATTTTAGTAAGATAAGATACAGTATAAATAGTAAATCTCTTCTTTATATGTTACGACCTAAGTAACGTAACAGCTCTTAAACTGTTGTAAACGCCTACTTAATTAATACTATTGCGATTATTCCGCTAATTATTTACACTTAGCGTAGCGGTTTAAGAAGTAGCCGTTATATTATAATTTTATGTTTTTACGATATTTTAAAACGCCTTAATTTATTTCGAGTAAATATAATTAATTTTAATTACAATTCTAAAATCCGAAAGGTAAAGGATTTTACCGTAAAAATAATTCGAACATTTTTAAAAGCTTATAATGCCCTCGTTTTACCGTAATAAGCTTGCAAACAAGGTAGAACGAAGGGTTATTATGTTATTCATCCGTTTACTTCAAAAGCCGATCTTTCAATTTGGAATTCTAACGCGTTTTAATTAGGAAAATAAAGGTAAGCGCACCTTGTAGCCTCGTAGGTATGAGTCTATCTCTACAACCCCTGCTAATTTGTATGTAGGGCGAGGGAATACCCACCCATGCACTTTTTACCCATTGACCCATGCAGACCCATGAATATTTCGACCTACCCATTCATACCCACGCTAACAGCTAAGTCGACAACGACGCCGACAATTACGCCGATACTTATATCGTTATATAGGCTGATAATTATGTTATTCGTTATTTTAATAATACTTATTTTCTTAATTTTTTCCGATTTTATTTAAACGTTTATCTGAAAACTGAAATTACCCAAAAGTTACCCAAATTTAGCGTGGGTAGAAATGGGTGACCCACGGGTACCCATTCCCTCGCCCTATTTGTATGGCCTGTGCGAGACCCGGTAAGTGTCAGCTAGCTGGGGGGTGCGTAGTGCACCCCATATACGCAAAGGCCACCTTCTGATCGGCACATATATGTTCCGTGGCAAAGCTACTTAGAGTTGCACGCGTGTGGGAGCACATACAACTAGCCTAATACAATAATACAACTGATGTCCATTATATCTGACGGTAACATGATTTCAGCCAATCAATTCGCAATGCTGATGATGGAATCCAGGAAGGATGCCCAGAGTTTCTGAATTGGTCTTATACGGGCCGTTTGTCGCTTAATGCATAGCGACGCCACCGAAGCTGACGTTGGGGAACAGGTCAATAATCCATGGATCCAATGTAAGCTCCCGGGCCCCTTGGGCGTGGATATAAGACAATCCCTGATAGTAATACTGCGATACCTGTAGTGCGTGACAATGACATGATAATGCAATGTAACATACGGATTCAAGAGGCTTATATGTACTGTGGTTGATGCCTCGTAAACTCTCCTTGTCTTTGTATACTTGGCGCTCCACATACCGAGATACCTTCATACCCCCAGCAGCCCTCGAGGTTCTCGGACCATAATTCCTCTGCAGTAAGCCTTACTAGGCGCTAGCGATAACCTTGTCAAAGCCTTGTCTAGTGGCAGAGACTTGTTGCGGCGTATCCTACACCCTTGTGGAGTAGTAGATCTATTTCAACGCCTTAGTGGAGTGGGGCGCCTTATCAACAATCCGGGACAACCCCCTCGACGTAAACCTCTCGCGTGGGCTGCTGCACGTAATAAGATACATACTCATCACAACCGCCGCTGGGCAGCGGCGAATTCGATAGCATGTGCAAGTACATTATCCCAGGGATTATACGACTGAGGCATAAGCCGCCTGCATTCATGTGACGGTCGACGACTGGGAGCGCATACATATTTGCAGGGGTTTTCTATCTTGAGAATAACCATTCTGTTTACCCCCTTATCCTATTCGGAAGATTAAAACGGTGGCCTTTCCTAAACGAGCTTTTACGGCGGGTATCATGTACTACGCTGTTAGTCACATAGTCGTGAATACATAGACTCTGAATTTTTTAGTAATCATGCATGATTTTTTTTTTCCTTGCAGATGCTGGTGGAGCTTCTTTAAAATCGTGATCAACCATTACTGCACTAGATCAGATGACTCAGTGTCAGCCATGACGGACCAAGATCACGCGGAGTCCTGTGCCTTACACGGGACCGGATCAATGGTGCGTTAAAGGGCTTACTGCAGGGTATCTAATCAGTTAGCAGAGGTGTACCTGAAGCGTAATTGGCGAAATTTGGCCAGTAATTGTATATGTGTTTTACGAAAAAGATCTCCCGTTTCTATGAATCAATAGGGTAATGACCGTTCGATCATTAGCAGCTGAAGCTAGAACGGTAAGTATTTTCCTTACCTAATCCCAAACTATGTGAATGCCTTCCCAAGGGCAGAGCTACATCTATAAGGATTGACGGCATCGATCTCATATAAATTGCCAAGGGTATACCGTGGGGAGACATGTCTCCAGCTCGCCATGGATTAATGGATTATAATCCTGCAGACCCGTATAAATACATTGGTCGAAACCTGGAGCACTACTACCCTTTCTTCGAGACAGCGTAAAGCTTTATCCTCTTTCACTGCAGTCTACACCAGCTCTGTACACAGCCAGGCCATTTCCCTGCTGTTTTACTTAAGCAACGTGTTTAAGATGTTCCTTTTTGGAGCAGGTGTACTCCTTCTTTCGGTATGGGAGTGTTCGATATACCTACTGATATGTTGATGTTAATGGTTTCCAGCTCACCGGCTACGTGGCGGGTTGGATTATCTACACTTTCTGGTTTCATCCACTAGCTCGCTATCCTGGGCCCCGGCTCGCGGCCATCACAAACGTAAGCTCAAGGTTTACTAATCAGTCTCCGCCTCTCCGGAACTGTGCTGAAATTTTGCTCAATAGTTCTGGTATGCATGGGCTTGGACGAGTGGGAAATGGCCCTTGATTATCGAAGATGCTCATAAGAGATATGGTGGGTATCTGCGGAAGTGTCTGTATGGACTTGGACGATAACATCTCTAGGGGACATTGTCCGAATCGCCCCGAATGACTTGTCATTTGTCACACCTCAAGCCTATCGGGATATCTACGGCCAACCTTTGAAAGGACGCAAGTACTTTCCGAAAACGAAGTACTTTTGGAAAACCATTGACACGCCTGGCATGACTCATATCATGGACGTGGAGAAAGCCGCAGCAGTTCGTAGCTTGCTCTCCCCTGGGTTCAGTCCCAAGGCTCTACGGAACCAGGAACGAGTGATCCAGGAGAACGCGGATATTTTCGTGCAAACCCTCAGGCGTCTTAGCGACGGAGGAAAAAACGCTGTAGACGTAAGTGATGCATTCAACTGGGCAACATTTGATATCCTTGGTATGTACACTTTTCCACGTTCATGCAATATGAAGACTGAACTGTTGGATTAGGCGAACTGGCATTCGGCGAGTCTTTCGGTGCAGTGAAAGATGCGAAGACGCACTTTTGGACCTCTGTGATCCTCAGGGCTAACTTCTTCCAAATCTTACCCGGTCTTATGTTACGAATCCCAATCTTGAAGCTTGCTGGTCCATTCTTCATGTCTAAAAAAGACGCTGCCATCTACGAAATGCACCGACGACTTACCATGGAGAAGATACATAAACGGATACAGATTGGGAACACAAGGGATGATTTCTTCTCACATGTCTTGAAAGGGGAGTTCACTGACAAGGAATTGGCATCGCATGCTAGCGTGTTCATGGTGGCCGGCGCGGAGACGACATCAACATCCCTGACAGCAATAACGACATTCATAGCACAGAACAAGGGATGCTTCGACAAACTGAAGGAGGAAGTCCGTTCCGCCTTCGAGGACAGTGCAGAAATAAACGGCGAATCCACCGCTCGCCTACCTTACCTGAAAGCCGTGATTGAAGAGGGTCTTCGCATGTTTCCACCCCTCGCCTTGGGTTTTCCTCGTGATTCACCAGGAGAAACCGTAGACGGGCATTACATCCCGAAAGGCGTTATTGTGTCAGCAGACATACGACTAGTTTCTATGGACCCCCGCAACTTCCCGGATCCGGAAATGTTCAAGCCTGAGCGGTGGATCAACAAGTCACATCCCATCGATCGCCGACTCACTAACCTTGCGTTTCTGTTGGGACCACGGGGCTGTCTCGGCATCAACATGGCGCAGCTCGAGATGCGTATTGTCCTGGCAAAGCTGGTGCTTGCGTTTGACTGGGAGCTTGTTAAACCAGATCTCGATCTCACCCGCGAGAGCCAATACATGGTAATGTGGCAGAAGCCTGCAGTCATGGTTAAATTTTATCCGCGAGGGAACTGAACTGTAATGTTACATGATGCATGTTATGGATCAACAGAATTCATGCTCTGCACTGAATTATAAATTAAGTTGACCTTCTTATACTATAGGTAGAGAGACCATGAAAAAACATGGTTGCTTTGTTAAATTATACTAAGACCTTTAAGACTGCTCTATAAATACCAGACCCAGCTAAAGGCAATCAAATAGCTGAACCTTAGCTTAATTTAATGGCGTACTAGAAGGGAGATTACTGTATGCACTTGTAATATAACTTTCTCTATAAGACGCTTTAAAAGTTAATCTTATAATATACCCGTTCTATAATTATATATACTTTAATAAAATATTAACGGTTTCTGTTTAAAAGCTCGATAAGTACTTTTTTAATTATATTTTAATATATACGTAATATAGGTTTTATTTAAAAAAGACTTAATTTTATAAATTTAATTCAGTAAATTAATAAATTATATTACTTTAATTATTAAGATTTATTAAAATCTATCTTTTTCGAAAATATTTTATGTTAAAATAATTTTATACTCTCTGTATTTATTATTAGTCATTATTAATTTTAATGAAATTTTAAACGTTTTTTAAATTTAAAATACCCGGATAAATTCTTATATATAATTTTAAATATTTAATATTTTTATTATTTAAATTTACTCTTTCTACTAGTTTCCTTCTATAATTAAAATTATATATAAGAAATAATTTAAACTTTAATTACTTTTATTTATAAATTAAATTATATCCGAACATTAAAGTAAAATCCGATTTTTTCGAAAAGAACCCATAAAATTAATAAGAATATAAATAGATTTAATTCGGCCGCAAGGTTTATAAGATTCGGATACTTTAATTAAAACAATTTTCGTAAAAACTATAAAAATATGAAATATAAGTATTTTATAATAAAACTTATCCTATATGTTTTAATGATTTTACGTAATATTTACTATTTTTAATTAATATATTAATAAAGGTCTATAAAAATACTTTATATAAATTTAATATTTATCGCATATCACTTAATATTTTCTAAGTTATAATATTTTTAAAAATACCCTTTATAAAATCGTAAAATCACTTTAAAAGAGATATAAACGTATAACTTAATTAAATAAATTAATAGATTCTCTATACCTTAGTTACTAGACTTTACCAAAATCTAACCTTTTTATAAATTGCTCAGTTTTGGTAAGTGTAGCTCGGCGAGTTAATTTTAAATGATATCGTTAACGATCTCGGAGCAAGCTTTTATTAACGACGATTTTTAACGGAATTTTAAATATTTTTCGTAATCCGGAACAGCCGGATAAATTATCGTTCGTATTCTTTTTTATAACGATATATATAAGGTAAAGTGCTATTAAGGTATTTAGCTGTTATTACGTAGTTACTAGAACTTATAGAGATTTCTAAGAAAATATAAGGACTATAACGTTAAGTAAGAAATATAAAGGGATTATAAAGTAATATTAATTTTAAAAATAATATAAAATATAACTAAGATATAATAAAACAATTATAATAAAAAAAATTTATCAAAATATAAAATATAAACAGTTAGATTAAAATATTAACTTTAAACGTTTAAATTTCTTATCACCGTAAAAACTATGAATAGTTGCCGTGTTCGAAGATACTGGGTAGAGTATCTATCGTGTTAATTATTGGTATAACTACTTCGTGTCCTTGGCTCAGCCTGGATAATACGGCTTGAACCCAACGACCTTGCATAAATTTTTTTATTAAACCCTTTTAAATACCGTTTTAAATATTAAAAGTTTTATATCCGTATTCGGTATTTCCCTATATAAACTTGTCGTATTACGTAATTATTAATTTATAATAATAATTAACGGTTTTAATACCGATACGATAAGTTTTTTATTTATCTTAATAGTTTATAGATTATTCTTAATATTTATGATTATTCGAAAGGATTTCTTTTACGTTTATAATGGGGCATACGTTATTTTTTACGAAAACTTTACTTTTTCTTTAATAATAAAAATTTATTTTAATTAAATTAAACGATAAATAATATTGCGGATACTTAAAAGGAACAGCCCGGAGGCGTTACTTTAATAAAATATAACTTTTTAATTTATAATATTACCGTATCGTTTATTACTTGAGTTCGTTAGTTATATAATAATGTAATATTTAAATATTATTAAGTATATTATAAAAAAAACTCTGTAATTTATTTATAGTAGGTATATCGTAAATCTTTTAAGTTTTTTTACTTTAATAATTTTTAAATCCGTTAAATATTTAAATACTCGTCTTAACTATTAAACTTAATATTTAAAATATTTAATTTTTTTAATTACATACCGGTATTAATTATTATAATTAATACTTACGTATTATTAAACGAGTTTGAAAATCGGTAAATAAAAGCCGTAAAATAATTATTTAATTATATTATAATTTCCGTAATATCGAATATATTTATTAATGTTTTTTACGATATTATTAAAATCTGAAAATTATAAATAGGTAACGGGTTTTAAATATACATATTTAAAGTTTTTGCAATAAAACTATAAAGCGATTTAATAATATATAATAACTTTTAAAGACGTTAAAAACTTATAAATAAGTTAAAAGTATTATAAAATACATTTTACGATTAGGTTTAACGTTTTTTTTAAATTAATATTTATCAACGTATTATGTAATTTTTAGTTTTCCGGCCAGTTTAAATAAATAAATATGTTTTTTACCTGCTGCTTATAGTGTTTATTTTCGTTTTTAAAATTATTATTATATATTATTTATTACCGGATATTTTTTAATACGCTAGCCGGTATAGTCTTATCGGAAATAAAGTAACCTTAAAACAGGTAATTTTTTTAGCAATAATTATGGCGCCTATTTTTGTAATATACCGTAATATATTAATAAATAATTGAATAATTTTAAAAATAAAATAATTATTATAATACCGGTAATTACGAGTACATATATTTTAAGTAGATTTATAAATATACGTAATTACATTTAAAAATATAAGATTTAAAATATATAAAAATGAATAGCAGTAAGTAAGTATAAGATTAAGTAATTAGTTAATATTTACATATAGGTAAATATAAGTTTTGCCGATTGTTAAATATTTTACTTTACGTATAATTTTAAACGCTTACGATAATTTAGCGTTAAGATTAAAATATAAATATAGGTTATAATAATAGAAAAGATCTGCCTTAACAAAGTAGGTAAGCAGTTAAATTTAACTATAGCTTTAATTTTTTATAGCCATTTTCTTTCTATTTATTTTTCTGCAAATAAAAATAGTTCAGAAAACGGTTATATAGGAAATATAGGAAAGTAATAAGCGTATTTAAGTAAATAATTATAATACAGTAATAATATAATATAAATTAAAAAAGTAGTTATATAACGTTAATTACTTTATATTATATTATTATCCGTTATACTTAATAACTTTACATATATTAATTTTAATTACGTTTAATAACTTTAATAAAATAATGTTTAATTTTTTTCGCTATTATTTGGGTTATAACGCGTTTTACGGAAATATAAACGTATTTTAAAGCTTTCTAGTTAATTTTCGAAAACGTTTTTATCCTTTTTTAGTACTGTCTACTATATTAATAATTAGGGTGCCGCGATTTACTGGCTTTATCGTCGTTTTTCTTATTTTACCGTAAATTAATTTATATTAAATTTAAATTTAAAAATAAATTTTATATATTTTTTCTATATTTTTTACTAGCTTTTCGATAATCTTTTATAAGTTTTACCGTAAATGTTATATTTTATAAGTTACGGTATAGTTAACTTATTTTATTAAATATTTAATATTTTACGTATTTTTTATCGTTTTAATAAATCTTTTATTTCGAAATGTTTATATTAGATTCGGAATAACGACTTTTTTTAATAACTATACTTAGGTGTTGTTTTAGTAATATAAGTTTACGGTTATATAATTATTTATACGCTAGATATAAAGTTTTATTAAAATTTAGTTTATAAAACAATTCGATAAATTTTTAAAAAGTATATATATTAATTTATATTTTTTATGTAAAGTCGTTAGATTTAAGCTGTATTATCTAGGCTAAGCTAAAGATACGAAATAATTACATTAATAATTAATACGATAAATACTTTACTTAATATTTTCGAATACGGCAATTATTAATAATTTTTACAATAATAATAAATTATATATTTCGGTTACGAAAAGCCTTATTTCGAAACCGATCGCGTAATACCGATAAGTTTCGACCTTAATAAACCTTATACCCTTTAGCTAGTTCGGCAGGGGGAATCTCCTAAAATACAGATAATAACTCAGGAAATGTTAAATTTTTCGCGGTAAACCTTAAGTCCGTATAAGATAACTTTGCGACCCTTTACTAGTCCTACTACAGCCACCTTTAACCTCGATTAATTTTATAACACCTTTTCGAATCCCTATTAATTAAAACAGCTAAAACATACCGGGCAATTTTTACTATAAAATACCAATATTCCGTAATTGTAAAGTTTTTACGGAAAATATTTTTCTTAAAATCCCTAAGCTTAATAAAGCTTTAAAACGAATTAAAAATATCGATACCTTTATCGATTTAATTAACTTTTCCTAAAAAAATCGAATTTTACTTTTAATTTTCCGATACGATTTAATTTATATAAATAAAAGCAATTAAAAGTTAAACGACCTTATAGTAAAAAATATTAACCGTATAAAGGAATTGCTGGGAAAACTGGATATAAGTAGCAAAAAGTATAAGAACGTCGAAGTTTAATTTTTGGTTCGATACAAGGAAAATTACGAACGATAATTTATCCGGCTGCTCCGGATTGCGAAAATAATCCAGAATTCGGTTAAGAATAATAGTTAATAAGGGCATAACAGGGCAATCTGTAAAAAGGTTAAGGCTTGGTAAAGCTTAGCAACCGATATTACAATCTAACCATTTATTTAATTTTGTTCTACGGTTACGTCTTTTCTAGGAAGATTTTATATTTTTTATATAATCGTATTTTTACTTACGAATTAATCGGAAAATCGACTTACTTATATCGTATATTCTATTATTTAATTAGAACATAAACGATTAATAATTTCGTACTTTAAGCCCAAATTCCTTTTTTTATTTTAACGAATATCGAATATAAAAGTTTTTATTAATAAACGGCGATTACTTTAAATATACTTTATATTTTATTAAGTATTTATTCGAAAAATAACCGATTGTTACTGTTTTCCTATTATTTAAAACCGTAATAAACTAGCAATAACCTTTTATTATAATATATCGGAATTAAGCTATATTTAATTTTTGAAAGCGGTTGCGGCGGTAAATTTTTTTTTTTTTTATTAATTTATCAATTTAGGAATATTATGTAATAAGATACTGGAAGTTAATTTTTAAAATTTTTACGTAAATCTTAAATCTTTATTATTAATAATAACCTTAACAGATCTTTAATTAAAAATTACAAATTGTCGTTTTATAATTTATCTCTAGTTTTTACATATATAAAACCTATTTCCGGGTATTACCAAATTTATTCAAAACGTTCTATACGAAACTATAACGATAATACTAAAACATTATATTTTTCGATCTTTTATTTTAAATACGTTAAATTTATTAATACTAGTTCAGTCATTATAGTTATAATTATTACATAATACGGTATTAATAATATTCGCATAAAGTTTCGTTATATATAAGGTAAATACTATAATATTTTAATATTATCGTAAAAAAAAATATAAAATATATTTTTCGATGCGTTTTTAAATGTAAAAATTATAATAATAAGTAATAACCTTTTTTTACGTAATAATAATTTCTTAATAAAATCGGTTATTATAATATTCCTGGTAAATTCTTTTATTTTCTTTTTTTGTAGTTACGAAAGATATATAATTTTATACGTCTTAACGGGTTTTTGTTATATAATAATCAGTTAAAATTAAAATGAAACAGGTTATTTTCCGTTTTACGTCCGGTTATTTAGTATTTTTTGAAATATGTAATTATTTACTGTTATCGTATATTTTTAACGTTTTTATCTACCTTTAACGAATTTTAACCTTAAAATTCTTATTAAAATCTATAATTATTAGGAAATATTTATTAAGTAATATTTTTTCTTTTATATAAATAATTTCGTTTAATATGTTTTTTACGGGAAATTTTATTATCTTATAATAAGTAACCGTTTAAAGACGTGAAATATCGTATTAATTTTATTTAAAATATATATAATATTAAATTTCAATTAACGAGAAAAAAATCAAAGCCGCTTATAATCGTTAATTCGTTTTTATTATATTTTCAGTTTTTAAAATAATTTTATTAATTTTCTTTTTAATTATTATATGATCCGGTAAACCGGTAACGGGTAAATAATTAATAAACCGTCCGTATATCTTTACCTTTTTACCATTTCAAAATAAGTAAATAATTTCGAATTTAAGAGATTAATATAACATTTCGATATTAATAATATATATACTAAGGTATAGGATAAGTTTTATTACTACTTATAAAATCGAAAACTTTTTATCTTATACCGTATTTTTATTACGTAAAAAAACTAATACTAAATTTTAGTATAAATACGTCGATTTACCTACATTGTTATCGAGTAAAATAAATATAAATTAATATCGTTTTATTTAATAAGGTTTTTTTATTATTTTCGAAAACGTTACGTTTTTCCGTAACAAGTTAAAAAGTAATTATTTTGATATATACCTTTCTCCTTAAAGGAATCGTAACTATGGAACTAAATTAAATAACTAAATAGATTATGTTATCGGTTACTAAGATTTATTAAACTTTAACTTTTTTATAAACTGCCCAATTATGCCCTTATCGACAATTATTCCTAATCGAATTCTGGACGGTTTTTGCAATCCGAAGCAGCCGGATTAATTATTGTTCGTAATTTTCCTCGTATCGAATTAAAAGTTAAACTTCGAAATTCTCAAGCCCTTTACGACCTATATCCAGCTTTCCCAGCAATTCCTTTATACGGTTGATATTTTCCACTATAAGGTCATCCAACTTTTAACTGTTTTTACTTATCGGTTGGATCGACGAAGGTATCGATATCTTTAGCCTGTTCTAAAGCTTTATAAAGCTTAGGGACTTTTAAAAAAACGTCCTCCGTAGAGATTTTACAGTTACAGAGTACCGGTATCTTGTAATAGGAATTGCCCGGCATGTTTTAGCTATTTTGATTAATAGAGATTCGAAAAGTTATAAAATCGATCGAAATTAAAGTTATAGGATTGGTAAAGGGTTATAAAGCCATCTTATACGGACTTAAGATTTATTACAAAAAACTTAACATCTTCTAAGTTATTACTTTTTAAAAGATTCCCCCTGCCGAACCGTAAAGCTAAAAGGTATAAGATTTATTAGGGTCGAAATTTGTCGGCATTACGCAATCGGTTTCGGAATAAAGCTTTTCGTAACCGAAACCTATAATTTATTATTTCCGTAAAAACCATTAATACTAACCGTATTCGAAAATATTAAATAAAATATTTATCGTATTAATTATTAATATAATTATTTCGTATCTTTAACGTACTTTAGATAATACGGCTTAAACCTAACAACCTTATAATATATACCTTACGTTTTTTAACGGTTCTTATCGTTTAACGTAATATTTTACTAAATAACGTAATTATCCGGTAAATTTAATTTAATATTTTTATAGTTTTAATCCTTTTTTTAATAATTAATATATTAAACGTATTTATTCGGAACCTTAATAGTTATATTAAAAGGTAATTTATTAAAAAATATTTAAAAGATAAAAATTATTTTAACTATTTCAAGAAAATAATGATTAACTTAAATATTCCGTATATCTTTTTATAAAATCGGAATAAATAACGATATTATTAATATAAATTTTAACGAAATCGTAAAATAACCAGAACGTTTTTTTATAAATTGCTATATATATAATAATAAAATAATAAGGCTTATAAATCATACGTTAAATATTTTAAACTTGCGGTGATTAATTATCGTAAATACTTAACAGTAATTTTTAAATGTTAGGAATTTAAAAAAAAACTTAGTTACGTTTATTATAATAATAAACCTTTTTTATTTTAAATTATAAATAATTTCGATTTGTTACGGTAATAAATAAAGATGTTTATATGTTACGTAGTTAACCGGGCGTTAATTAATTACGGTACGCCTTTTATATTTGTTTTTTAACAGTTTAAATTATAAGGTAAATAGTTATAAAAAGATTATATGATTTATTTATTCAATTTTATATAATAATTTAAACGGTTCGTTAATTAGGCAAAGTTTTTAATATCCTGAAAAATAAGGCCTAGCAGTAATTTCGTATTCGTACTAGTTAGAGATTAATTTTACGGTAAGCTATTTATTTTTTTTAAAAGATTTATCGTATTTTTTATACATTCGAATAGCTACGTAACGTTTTTTAAATTAAATACATAAAGTTTAAATCCTAGGCAGATATATATATTTTTCTCGAAATAATTATTTTTGACCGTAAAAAGGTATTATTATATATTACATTCGTATCGTTAAGATTTTTCGGATTTTTAATTTAATAAACGATTTTAAAGTTAATATGGTAATTTGTAATAAACGCTATTTTTTTAACAGTTTTACTATTGAAATCAGAGTTATTATTCGTAAAGTTGATTTTTAAAATATAACCGGTTTAATATATTTAAATTCCAAGTTTACTTTTAGTTAATATAAATATTACCTTTACTATTTCAGGTAATATATATCGGATTTTCTTTTAAGTTTTTAAGTAATTTAAAAAGGTTTTAAATAGTTTTCCCCGGCGCATCTTGGTATTTATTAATAAAATAATCGTAATTTAAGATTTAATATTACTCTACCGAAATTATACATTTAAGCTTCTAATACTTATAATTTTAAATATCCGTATAAATATTATTATTTAATATAATTAAGCATTTTTTTAAAATTACGTTATTACGGCATTTTTTTTAAACTCGTTATAAAATATTAATTAATATTTAAATTATCATTCATATAATAAGTATATATATATACCGTAATTTTTGACAATAGTATAATAATTTCGAAAAACGTAATACGTATACGTAATCGTATAGTTTTAAATAAAAAGTTACGTTTATTTTAACTTTTTAATATTATTTAATACGAAATCTAAATATAGTTATAAAAATATTAATCCCGTTTTTATATAAAAAATTCGTTTTTAACAATATTCCGGTTTTTAATCTGGGTAATATTTAGGTTTCGAATTAAAAACTTACGATAACCTTTTTATTACGAAATTTATTCATTATATAAAAAGTTTTTATAACGAAGTTTTTAATTATAACGTAAATATTATTTAAACTAATAATTTTAAAAGTTCTGATTTTAACGTAATTATACTATTAAAATAACTTTTCGATAACAATTTAAATATCGGCTTTAATATCGACATAAATGATTTAACCGGCGGGTTTTCCTTTATAATTGTATAAAATTATTTTTATTAATCGAATAACAGCAATTTAAAATATTAAACTTTATTTTTTTCGATTATTTAATGTTATATATAAAATTAATTTAGCAGTTTTTATATATAGAGGTGTCGGCAGATATGGTGATTTATTATTAGAGGTTAAAAGGATTAAAAGGGTTTTGATTTGTGGCCCTAGGATTATAAGGACAAAGGAGTTGAAGGCTATATCTAGCTGCTCCTACCCCTGTTGGAAATAAGGAACCTAGAACTAGGATATATTAGAACCACAGCCTTAAGAATGTAACATAACTTGCCTATATGGTAGCATCTTCTGGTTTTGTCTATTGATATCTTGATTTAATTTATGTTGTATTCGAGGTACCGCTCCGTTTCGGTACAGAAGGTTAAGAACGGCAGGCTTGGCGTGAGGGCGCTTTAAAGCAAGGAAACTGCGAAGGCTCGATCTTAGAAAAGGTTTTGAAGTCCCCTTAATCGCTTCGAATAGGACTGAAGCGTTTGTATATACAGGGCCGTTATCGATTAAAAGCAGAGGTTCGTCGACGCGGTGATATCCGAAAGGATTCGAGAAAGAGAACTCGAAAAAGAACCTTAAAGAGAACCTTAAAAAGGACTAGGAAGAGCCAAGATGGTAACTGGAAAAGGAACAGCGTTTGGAAAAGACGTCGGTTAGCCGGAGGGCTTTAATATGGAACAACTGATAAAGGTGTTCGCCAAGCTGTCGGATAACGAGAGATAGAAGAAGGATACGTACCTAGATTAGAAGGATTTCGATTTTAAGCTTAGCGAAAAAAATCGGCTGCGAGGTAATAATAATTGGAAGATATGGAAAACGGTTGTTTAGGTAGCCCTAATAGCGGTTAGGTACCGTAACGGTAATTCGGCGAAGTTTAACTATATTAATAAAGTTAAATTAGCCGCCGCGGTTATTGCTAACGTTAAAAAGCCCTAATGGCAGTTGTTACTGGACTTACAAAGGGAACGACGGAGATAATTAAGGTATATAACGACTTTATCGCCGAATTTCGAAGGAAAAAAGAAAGTGGTAATAGCTATAACGCGAATTAGAACCGACGGAATAAGCCCCCATGGAATAAGGAAGGCCAGCCACTTTACTTCATCTGTGGTAAATACGGCTATATAGCGAAGGATTGCCCAAAGCGGAGGAATAATAGCTTAGACGAACGGTCGAAACGTGGTGCAGAATGCGAGGCTAGCTTTATCCCGGAAAGGTTGCAGGATTTGTACAGGACGGATGGAAAGATTTTTTAATAGCTTTTAGGGCGACGGCGAGGTTTGGATGGCTTTATGGTAACCCTAGGGCCATGAGGGCGTGTTGGCAGATGTGGTGATTTATTGTTGGAAGTTGAAAAGATTGAAAGGGTTTTGATTTGTGGCCCTAGAATTGCAAGGACAAAGGAGCTGAAGGCTATATCTAGCTGCTCCTACCCCTGTTGGAAATAAGGAACCTAGAACTAGGACACATTAGAACTACAGCCTTAAGAATGTAACACAACTTGCTTATAAGAGGTATTATTTACGAAATAAGTCTTTCCGTTGTTATTAATTTTTAGTTTTAAAGTTTTAAATTTTTTACATTAAACGTTTTTTAATTTTTCTGAAAATTATTAATATTAATTAAAAAGATTATATAAAAAAGTAAGATTTTTTTACGTAAATGTAAAACTATGGTATTTTTCTAAACGGTATAAGATTTCGTTTAATTTCCGGCTTTACGATAATCTTATTAAGCGGTAAAAATATATTAAAGCCGGGTATTTCTTAATATTTATAGAAATTCAAATATATTTAAGCCCGTATAATATTATTATTTTAAAAGTTATTTATAACGTTTATTTATTAATATTACATTTATTAATAAATTAGCATTAAATTTTATTATTTTCGCGTTTATTTTTTAAAGTTAAAATTATACGAACTTTACGTATATTTAATTATGTTTAACGTTTACGATTCATTGTATTAATTAAATTCTTAATTTAAAAATTTAAGTTATCTTGAATTATATTAAAAGAAAACTATAATTAAATGTTTAAATTCTTTTAAAATATATATAAATTTATTATTAAATCATACTATTATTATAATTATTACTTTGACTTTAATTATTTATAATTATAATTAGGTAGTTTTTATTTAAATTTATCGGTATTATAAACGGTTTAATTTATTAATAACTACCGTTTAGATTATATTAAAACGGCGTAATAATCTAATTTTTAATTTTTATAATTTAAAGCTTTACCGGATTATAATATTTTCGTTTTTAATACATTTATTAATTTATTATAAAGTAACGGCGTTTAAAATATAAAAGGAAGTATTATCGATATACCTTTGTTATGCTTTTATTCTTTTCGATTTATATTTAGAATTTTGCGAATTAAAAAATATAATTATATTGCGTTACCGTACTGCTCTTTTTATTTTTAAAAAAAATTATTTCGGTACGGTATTTATAATTATCAAATAACTAAATTATGTTATTTTATAAAATTTTAACTTTTAACGTAAACTATTATTATTCGATTAAAAGACTTATAAATTAAATATTTACGGATATTATATAAAATGTTTTTCCCATTTTAAAAATAATAAATAAGGGTTAAGTAAATATATTATTTTTAACGTATACGTTAACTTTTAAATTAAATTAAATTTCCTTTTAAATCTTTTTAAATAACTTTTTAAAACGGTATTTCTTTTATTATCCCATAAATGATTTCGTTTAATATTTCCGTTAAAAATTAATTAATTTATTTCGAGTGATTACAAAATTTCGTTATTCGAATAGTCGCAATTTTAAAAAACTGTAAACTTTTTTCGTTTTATATTAACTTTCGATATTTACAAATTATCCGATGATTTAACTAAATTTTTAAGTAAGCTTTAAGGTTATCGTAAATATTGAAAATAACCTTAAAATAGGTAAAAACTTCCTATTTTTTCGGTAAACTTTTCTGGGTAATTAAGAAAGTTTTAAATAAATTTAAATATTTTAAATAAGAAATGTTTGAATAATTAATTATCGGGTTTTGAGGAAATATTTAAAAAAAAACGCAAGATTTTACGTTAAAGTAAAATTTCAATTACGAATTTCGAAAAAATCGTTTTAAATTGTTAATAGAGTTTAAAAAAGTTATACAAAAATATATAACGCGTTTTTACTTATATTTTTAACAGCTTTATCCGTAATAAACCGTTTTTATCGACGGATATCCTTATTTTCAAAAAACGTTTTTAAAAAAAGGGTTTTATAGGATTATATTAATTTGTTAATAATTAAAATAACTTTATAATTTAACAAAGTTAATAATCGTACGAAAAATATTATAAAAACTTTAATACGACTTATATTATGTTTAATAAATTTCAAAACTGTAAACAATTAATAAAATCGTCATTAATATTATTTTTAATCGTTTAAGTAATTTTAAAAATATTGACCGTTTTTTAAACGTACGGATTAATATTAAAAAAAATTATTATATATTCCGCAATTGGTAGAATTAGTAAAAATTCCTAGAAAAATATACAAGTTACAACGTTAAGTAAAGAATATTAAGGAATTATAAAGTAATATTAATTCTAGAAATAATCCGGAATATAATTAAGGTATAATAAAGTATTTATAATAAAAATGAATTTATTAAAATGTATAATATTATTAAATAATTTTAAATATTAGTTTTAAGCCCCTAGGTTTCGTAACAGTTATAAATAGCTGATTTACTTATTATATATATATAGGTGGTTTTCTATAAACGCGACCGAAAAGCATTTCCGAAAAAGCCGTATCCTTTAATAGGCCGGATAAAAAAGGTAACATAAATTTTAAAATACGGTAGCTAACGATAAGATATACGATTTAATTAGTTTTTAAAGCCCTTAATTAATTAATCTAATAGTCGCCGACATAGTAGTAGAGTTAAAGCTCTAAGTTAGTTTAGTTTTTTTAGGCTAGCTCCACTTAAAGAACGGTAGCTTAAGCTCGATTTAAACTAGCTGTTTTTTACGATTAATTAAAGCAGGGTACCTAAATGTGTATTAAGTAAGAGAAATACCTAGGCTTGTAACTACTAAGCTATTAGGCTATAACGATATATAAAGTTAAATTGCGACAATGTTAAATTTAATATAGTTATTTTCTAATTTTACTAGTAATTTTTTTATAAGCCGTTTATTTTTATTATAAGTTTACGAAAAAATTAATTGTTTTTATCGTTTTAATTAAATCTTATCCGAAAATAAAAATAAAATTTAATATTTTTATAAAATTATTAATATCGATTAAAATATCGGTAAATTTAATTTAATCGATTATTTTATTTAAATCTGGTAATATAATCGAAATTATTTCCGTTAAAATTCCGGAAATACGAAATATTAGCATTTTATATTTACATTTAACGGGTATAATTTAATCATTTTAATTAATAAAAATTCGAAAAGTCGTAAAATTAATAAAGGTTAAAGAAATTATAAAACTAATAAAGGGTCGTAAAGTAATTATTTTATAGAGATTTAAGATTACCGTAAAAAATTAAATATTTTTTAAATTATTATTTAATTTTTAACATATTTCTTTTATTAAATTAGTTAAAAGATATAAAGTTTATTAAAGTCGAAATTTATCGGCATTCCGTAAATAAATTTTTTAATCCGATATTAGTTAAGGAATTACGTGTTTACGAGGGCTTAATAATCGGTTTCGAAATAAGGTTTTTTAAAATTAAGATATATAATTTATCATAACTGTAAAAACTATTTAAAATTTACTATATTTAATATATTAATTATTATTATTATTATTTCATATTGTTAATTTAGCTTAAATAATATATTTTAAATTTAATAACTTTATATTAAGTCATTAAATTAATAAATATGTCAGCAGTTACAGTAATCAAATGCAGGAATCTGGCAAATAGCCTATGGTTGTTCTCGGAAAGACTGAAGAAATCTGGGGGCAATCGCCCTTATATATACGTTTGGCTGTACAAAGGATGGTTCCTGGACAAAGGCTGTCCTAGGCAGCAGCTACGGCCTAGACGCACCAGCCGCGGGCACCTGAAAGCACCAATTGCCGACACGCCCTTTTACGTCAGGTAACCTTATCCACGTAATCTACGTAATCTCTTAAAAGTCAGATCTAAAACTTTAGGAAAATTTATTAAAAAGTTATTAAAATTTTCAGTCTATATAAAACTTAAATCTTCGTTTCTATTATTTTTATTTTAAATAAGGCTGCGCAATTAACCGTTGTATTAAAAAACCGGCCTCTTTATTTTACCGTTTTTTATAACCGCCCTAGAACACGGGGCCTACTTTTTTTAAAACACTTTAAACCAGGTTAAGCGTTAATATACAAAACGCTTTATATACGTTAACTTATTACGTTAAAGGTTTTATACTTTAAAAATCGGATTTATGTTTTAACGTAATACTAATAAATAATTAAAATTATTATTCTTTAAATCCCCCCTTATAAAAAGCTATTAGATAAAGGTTTGTTTTCGATTAATTAAAGGATATTAATTAGCTCTAAACTATATATAAAATATTAACGTCTTTAGGTAAAAACTAACGTAAAGGGTTGTAAGTATAAATAAGTGATTTTATAAAAGGTTAAAGCCTTAAAATTAACAGGTAAACGGATACCTTCGGGGAGTTATAAAAAAAATACCGCAATCGTTGTTCTTAATAACAAAGAACAGGTTTTAATAAGGGGACGCCTTTTTTCCCGTATAAAGGGAATTTAACGGACCTATTCTTTTATTAATTATTTTAACTAAATCTTAAATATTTTTTAACTTTTCTTATATTTTCTTAAATCTTAAGTTAATTATAAACCGTTTAAAATTTACCTTATTTAATAATTTTATAAATCCGTTTACAGGATTATTTTACTTTTTACGTATTAAAAGCTAATATTTCCTTTTCGAACTTCTTAATATACGTAATAATATTTAATTCGAATATAACGATTTTTTCGTATTATCTATATTTTTTTAACTTATTTAAACGTACTTATATTATCCTTTAAAATAAGAATAAAACTTTTAAACATATACTTTAATTTTATTAAAAAGTTTCTAATTTCAATTACTTTTATAATTTACTTTCACGTATTTTGTTTCCGTAATATATTTACTAATAATACGTTTTAATATCGAAATTTATAAAATAAACATGTTAACTATAAAAAATATATAGCGTATCGTAAACTTTATATTTATTACTCCGAATACTTTTAAATACTTATACTTATAATATAAATAATCATTTTATCATTTCAAACACCGAAAAAAATATATTTAATATATTTCTAATATTTAAATAACGGGTTGCTTATAAACCTTACTTAAATTAATATTATAAACGTTCTATTTAATTTATAAATATAATTTAAAAAGTTATATTTCCTTACCAACCTTATATATTTAAAAGTTTTTTTTTATTAATTACGCCGTTACATCTTATAACTTACGTTAAATAATCTTTAACGAATAATATGTTCCTTTTTTGTCTTATGTAAGCCAACTAATTTTAATATTCCCCGTTAATAAGAAATACATAATTCATTCGTTTAAATATTAATCCGTATTATTTAAATCCTTAACTAAGACGTTTTTAATAATTTTTTTTAATTATCTTTTTAAATCGTTATTTATTAAACCCGAAAAACCGGAAATTATTTAGGTATAAAGCAATAACGTTTCCTGTTCTGAAATTACAATATGTTACGTTATTTAAAATCAACGGCCGAAAAGTTTACTTCGCAAATATTTTTTTTATTTTATTTTTTTACCAAATAACTCCGGCTTACTTTAAGTCGTATAATGGGTTTATTAACTTAATAACTCTTTTAAAAGAAAATTTAGATATTTCCCTGTTTTTTAAATACGTATTAAAATATTTCTTTAACATCAGAAACTATTTTATATAAATATTTTCATTTAACTTATTATTTAAATACGTAATAATAAAATTTGATTAAAATATATACTGCGTTAAAAAAACGGCTAACGCTATTAAAATTTTTTAATATACTACTTTTATAATACTTGTTATAATTTCGTTATAATTAATTTCTTTTCGTTATATAAATCTTTTTACGTAAATACGTACCTTATATTTATTTAACTTTCTTATAAACGTATATTTTTTTCTTAATACCTATTTAATATTAATAAAGTACTTGTAAATAACCTTGTTAAAAAACGTAAATTTAAAAATTTCGCGCAAAAAGCTTTCCTTAATCTTTATAAAAATAACTTTAAATTATATCTTTTATTTTAAACTTTTCATAATTTTCATTAAGAATAAGCCGTTATTTATAATAGTAAACAACCTATAAATATTAATATTTAATATATTAATCATCTATCCGTATTCGTAAACGTTCCGGATAGCTTAATCGGCGTTATTAACACTATTAAAATAATCTTTATCGTTATTTAACGTTAATAAATTAAAATAAAAAGTATGTAAACCACTTTCGCCTTCGCCCTTGCCCTCTTAGGTTAAGGTTAGCTTTAGCTCTTAAATTAACTCTAGGGCTTTATCTAGGGCTTTTAAAATATATAGCTTAGGGATAATCTTTTTCGGGGGTCCCCTTTTACGCTTAACCTACTTAGTTTCTTAATCCGTATTATCCTTTAAAATAACGTTATTATCCTTATTTTGCACTTTTACGTCCTACTTTTAACGATATCTTAAACGTTTTTATATGGGTTATAAAAATAATCGGATAATACTTTTAAAGTTAAAAAATTTACCTAGTTTTTATAAATTTTTATTAATAATAATATATAATATTATAAATAACTTCCCGTTTTTTAATACTTATATTTTATAAGTTATTAACTCTGTTAATTTAAACCGATAATTTTAATTAATTAAAATTATATACCTATTACCGAAAATTTTTAACTACCCGTTATTAAGTTTATATAATTTATTTGGTTCGAATACGACTTTAAAATATTCGATTAATATTATATATTTTACCGTAAATTATTTTATTTTATTAATAATATATGTTATTATTTTTATTACGAAATTTTAAAAATATATAAAGATTTTTATTTAAGTAAAAATCGTATACACCTTGTTTAATAAAAATTATATTCCTTATTTTATAACTCCGTTTTAATATTAATTATATATATTAGAAATTATTATTAATATATTTTTTATAATATAAATGTGTTTAATTATCGTTATATCGAATTTTTTATCGTAATTAAATTATAAAGTTTGTATTTTTTTACGTTTATTTTTTTCGTCCGGTAATAACGTTTTTAAACGTTTTATAATTTGCGTAATTTACGCGTATAAGTTTTATTAAATTATATCTTTACTTTTAAACGAATAATATTTTTTATAACGAAATAAGTTATTTATAATAAAATCGAAATAATTTTTATTTTCGATATTAATCAGTTTAATTAATTTTACGTTATATTAAATAATTCTTTTATATATTCTTTTATTAAAAGTTTATGCAAGGTCGTTGGGTTCAAGCCGTATTATCCAGGCTGAACCAAAGATACGAAATAATTACACTAATAATTAACACGATAAATACTTTACCTAATATCTTCGAACACGGCAACTATCAATAGTTTTTACGGTGACGATAGATACAATCTACCTATTTGTTCAATTTAGTTCCACGGTTACGTCCCCTTTAGGGAGAGTTATACGCCGTATAAAAGATATTTTTTATATCGTTAATATTTAAATTTATTCCCGTAAACTTTTCCATAATTTATATTAATCGTTCAGTATTAAAATAATAAAAACGGTAATATTAAAAAATATTTTTTTTTATAATTTCGTCCGTTATTAAAACTTTCCCGTTTTTAAAACCGTTCGAAAATACACGTTTTTAATTATTTACTAAGTTATTGCCGTTTTCTTTACCGGATACCTTTTTTAATACGTATCTTTATTAATAGTTTTTATCGTTTATTAATTCCGGGACCTTAATAATAGGTTCCGGTTTCCCGTAAAATTATAAAAAAAATCTTTTTCGAATAACGTTAATTATTCAAACCTAAATCACATTAAAGCTTATTAAGGCGTTACGATTTAAGTAACTTTTTTTTCTATAAAATATTTTTCCGAAAAATATTTTTAAAAAAAAGTTATTAATATATAACGTATATTTAATTATAATTTCGTTTTTTTAAAACTTTTTAAAAGTTACTTAATAATATTAATAAAAATAATGATTACGAGTTTTTTATTTATTATAATATTAACGTTCATTTTTAAATTTCAAATAATTTATTTAAGTCTTTTTAATAAAATGAATAAATATATAATAATATAACGTTTTTTATAATATTTTTTTAAAGCGTTCGCTTACTTATCACTTAAGGCAATTAATCGTCTAAGCTTTAAAATATTTAATTACTAAAATTCCTCGAGCTTTAAGGTATTTAATTATTAAAACTTTTTAAGCTTCCTTTTAAATTATTTTATCGTATTACTATATAAAATCCTTTAACTATTATTATTTAACGCGGGCGTTAAAAATCTTTCCGTTTAATCGGTATATATTTTTTAAGCCGTTAAAAATAAATTACTTTTTATTTTTATTCCCGTTATATATATTATGAAAGTTATTATTTTATTTATTTTATCTATTATTACCTTAACGTTAACTACGTTTTCCTTTTTTTCCTTTATTATTTCTCTTTTTTTACGGCTTAAGGCAATCCTTTGCTAGGTATCCGTATTTATTATAATTAAAGCAAAATAACTCTTCGTTCTTATTTTATACGGGCCTATTATCTTAAAAGTTATTATTATTTCCTTTTCTCTTACTTTTCTGGACGTTATAAAACTTCCTGTTCTTTTTTTTATTAACGTAATTATAAAATTCATTATTAAAATAGTCGATTAGCTGTTAAAACAAGTAACTCGTTTACCTAAATATTAATTAAATCGTTTTATACTAATTACTAACGCGATTTTTTATAATAATAAAAAATATCATAATTTATTATTTTAATCTAAATTTTATAGTATAGCTTTTAACCTTTCGTAACAACTTTTAAAATTTCGTAATAAACTATACGGGGTTTCTTTTATCGTATATAATTTTATTAAATTCCTTTTAAAAAAACATTTACTTAGTTTTACTTATAATTAAGTAAATTTTCCTCAAGGTTTTCAACATTTTCGTTCCGTTTTTAATATTTATAATTAACTTTAAAAACGCCCTTTTATACGTTTTAATAATAGCCTTTACGAAACGTAACTAATTAAACTATCTTAGCTTTATTCCGTTTTTATAACTAATCTTTTTAAAAATAAAAATTAAAACGTTATTTTAAAATTTTTAATTAACCTAGTTTACTAAATAATTATTTTTATTTAATAAAAAGTTAAAACGTTTTTAACGTAACCTTATATTATTATTAAACTTTTTAAAAAAAAACTTTTTCCATTAAACGAATACCTAACTCGTTAGAGCTAATTAAACTATTAAGGCTTAAAAAGTTATTAAAAATACTAAGGGATCTATTACGACAGCCTTTTTATCTTCGGAAACCTCTAAATAAATCTAAAAATAACCTATTCGAATTGCCGGGGTCCTTATATGCCATATTTTTTTCTTTCCATAACTTCTTTTTTTTTTCGCTTTTTTTCCTTTTAAAAGATTAAACTTTTTAATAAACTACCTCCTCGGCTTCGTTTCGCCTTTTTTTAAAGGGTTAATATTTTTACGTCGCTTTCGACAGCAATAAAAGCTTCCTGCAAACCTCCCGCTTTTTAAGCATTTCGTAAAGCATTTCTATAAATACTTATGCTTTATAAGCTCCGTATTACTTTTAATTAGAAAGCTTTTAATTAAAGTACGTTTTTAAATTAAAGTATATTTAATAATCGCTTTATAATATTATTTATTCGCTTTATTATGCAAGGTCGTTAGGTTCAAGCCGTATTATCCAGGCTAAGCTAAAGATACGAAATAATTACACCAATAATTAGCACGATAAATACTTTACCCAGTATTTTCGAACACGGCAAGTATTAATAGTTTTTACGGTGAATTCGCTTTATTATATCGTTGCTTTTTTTAATAAAGCTTTAAATTTTTAACTTTATCTTTAATTAACTTATATATAAATTTCCGTACTTTAACGTCCTTTTTAATCTTACTTAAATTAATACCTAGAAACGTATAAAACTTATTTAATTTTAATTATAACTATTATTTTTATGTAAAAGTTTTATATCGGTTTTTTATTACTATTATTCATATAATAAAGCTTTTTTCGATAAAATTTCGAAACCAATTTTTTTCCTATTACTACGTTTATTATAAGCTTTAGTTCTTTTTTTTTATAGAACTTTTCATTTTAAAAATTCTCTTAATTCTGAAAAAAAAATTGCTATTTATATATTTTCTATTTCGTATAAAAACGAAACCTTTATCGAATAAATTACTTTGCTTAACTATAGAAAATTATCTTAAAATACGTTTTTATGATTCGTTTATTATTATTAACTATTTATTGTTTTTTAATTTAATTAAATAACTTCCTTTTATATTTCGTATTTTTTTTATTAACTTAACTTATAAATAATTATTTCGTTTAACGTATTACGGTTACTAATTAACTAAAAAATATTATTATATTAACAGTTATAATAATTAAATATAGAAATTTAACGAATAACGCATAATTATTCTAAGAAAAACTAAAAAAATTTAAAGGTAATCGCCTTTACGTATACGTTTAACTATTCAAAGGATAGTTTCTAAACAAAGGCTGTCCTAGGCAGCAGCTGCGGCCTAGACGCACCAGCCGTAAGCACTTAAAAGTACTAATTACCGATAAAATATAATATTTATTAAGATCGAAACTTATAAATATTACGTAATAATCGGTTTCAATATAAAATTTTTATCGTAATCGTAAAATTTAATAAGTATTATTATATTCGAAAATAATTAATATTAATTTAATTATTTTATATATTAAATATAATTTAAATATTAAAACTTAAATTAATATAACTTTTTAAAGGTTATATTATTACTATTAACGCGATTTATAATTTTAACGTTATTTTCATAATAACTTTATAACTTATTTTTATTTTATATTAAAAGTCTTAGTTATTAAATTCCTTAATAATTTAAATAATTATAGTTATTATTACGGCATATACTGTACGGCTTATTTAAGCTCCCAAACTACTACTAATACGCTATGTATATAGAGGTGCTTCGCACCTTCTAGATAGGTTCTTCTTTCCTTTCTTTATACAATAACAAAATACTTTACCTAGCTCTAAGAGACGATTAGCGCCGTGATAGTAATCGAATAACAAACCCTGGCGTAACTAGCGTAATATATTCTAGAGAAGAATTAATTTTGTCTTTAAGCGATCGCTTTTATTTATACTATTAGTAGTTAAAGAGGGTTCCGGAGATAAAGGATGTTCTGAGCAGTATTTTACAGCCTGAACCTAGTAGTTAAAAGTATTTAAAAGTACCAAGTATTAATAAATGCTTTAATTACTTTAAGCTTATTTATTATTCTTATATTATTTTTTAAATAATAATAATTACCTTTTTGATAAACGGTTAGAAATATACTTTTAAAGGCGGTTTAAATATTATAAAATATCTTAATTTTAATAGGAAAACTGTTACGACCCGATTAGGGAAGGTCCTCGGGGATGGTCGGACCAAGCGAAGGAATAACCCGATAGGTTACGTAATCGAAGTTGCTTAGCGAAAAAAGGACTAAGTAATAATAAACACCATTAAGCATTTTATTATTACTTTGTTATAATCGAGCTAAGTAATATTAAGTTATAATAAATAAAGGAAAATATATACGCTTGTTATTTTTATAATTTAAAGAGTATTAGCTTATAATATTACTTGGTTAATTAAGATACCTTTAGTATTACTAAATATAATTAAGTTATTTTATTATTTAAATCCCGTAATATAATTATTAATATAAACCGTACGATTTAGTTTAATAATTGGTTAATTAACTTAACCGTTATACGTTACAAGCTTTTATTTAGTAATATTATTAAATTTTAAGTAATTTTTAATGGTTAAAATAGCTCCTAGTATCGAAAAAACCGGTAACTAATGACTTTAAAACAAACTTAAAGAATTAAAGGCTAAAGTTTTACGATTTAAAAAATTAGCCAAAAAAATTTTAACATATTAAAGATTAAGGTTAAAAAATTTTAACCTTCCGATAGGAAAATTAATATCCAAAGCTTTTTTACTTAAGTACGAGTATATTTGCGATTTTTAACTTTTGATAACCTAAAGAACCAGATTTTTGTTTTTATAGCATTTCTTACGGGAAACGTACTTGACTAATTTAAACTAATTATAAGGGATTACCTGGAAAATGCGGAAAACAATATGGAGATACTTATTAAAAAAGCTTTTCGCTAACTATTTTAATTTTGATAACTTTAATAAGAAACGTATTGCCGTATAAAAAATCTTATAATTACGACAAAAAGAATCAGCGTTTAAATACGTAGTAAAGTTCCGAAATTTAATAGTTAAAGTAAGATAGGTAAATAATAAAAATAACGTTTTAATCGATATATTTTATAAAGGATTAAAAAATATTATTAAAAACGAAATTATTAAGTTTAAACGATTAATCCCTTTAAGTAGGTATATTATAAAGGCGGTAAAAATCGATAATTAATAATTTAAGAGACGATAAAAAAAACTAGGGGAGTATGTTTTACGATATAAGTTTAATAAATTTAATTAAGGGAATGAACGTATTATATTTTTTACCTTTTACGGAACTTAGCTAGGTTTTATAAACATTAAAACGGTTTAATAACGAAAGTAAACCTTATTTAAATGTTATAACTGTAATAAAATAGAGCATAAGGTTTATTAGTAAAAGGCACTTAAAAATTTTTAGCGGCATAATTAGATTTTTATACTTGAAGGATAATAACAAAATAATAAAAAGATAATAAAAATTAATTAATATAATTTAATTTAAGAATAACTATTTATTACGATATATAGTAACGTAATAGTATAAAAATTATTTAAAATGAAGAAATTCTACGGAGGAAAATTTATTCGTTTAATCTTAATAAAAAAATAATAACAAACACAAGATTAACGGGTTTTATAAAAATAGTTATAGAAGTATTACGAATAGAGCAAGAACTTTTACACGGGAAAAATAGGATGATATATAAAAATCTACGTTATTTATTATAATAAATTTAAATAGTAGTTTTATCAAAAATAGAAAAAAGTAATTTATTAATGTATAACCTGAATATATTAGGAAGGATTTAATTTCGAAAGGTAGAAAGGAGTTAATAAAAACGATTAATAATAGAATTGATATTTATGGTTATTCGTAAAAGAAGAGAAAGTTAACAAGCAAGTGGTATTATGGAGTTGGTTATCTAAGGAGTTTTGCCCGTGGAGAGATTTTTTTTGTTATTTCGGATAGTACGATTATTAGATAAAAGAAGAGTTAATTTAAAGGATGGTAGAGAAGTATTATTAGTAAGTAATTATCGATTTGGGCGTTTAATTAGCCTTTATTATAAACCCGGAAGATAAAAAAGTAATTAAGGAAAAAATTAAGAACTTTATTAAAAAAGGTTAATAAGATTTAAAGGATAAGGTTTAATGGGAAGAAAACGATAGTTTATAGTTGGCGTTGCCAGATAAGGAAATAATCGAAATTTTCGTAAAGTAAAGGAATTTATAGAATAAGCTCGCGAATAACGAAATATACGATAATAGTTCGAATAATTACGGGAATAAATAGTACGAATAAAGAAATAATTAAAAAAAAATTAATTATAAAACGATTAAGACGTAAAAACGTTACGGGAATTTTTGCGAATTTTAAAAAATTAACGTTATTTATAAAGGAGTTGTAAAAGGGTGTAAGAAAAGGAGTGAAATTATTATATTTTAAAAAGGTTTTAAATGTAATAATTGAAGTTATGGGCGATAACGTTATAACTATATAAGTACGAATTAAAAAAAATTAGTATACCATAATAATAAATTGCGGAGTAATAATTGTTAATTATATTAGTCCGGAAATAGTAAATTAGTTAAAATTATTATAGAAAAAGAAAAGTTATTTTTATAAGGCCGAGAATACCGAAAGATAAAAATTTATTTACGCTAACGGATAGGTTAAATGCGAGATTAATTATTTTAATATTTTTGTTAAAGGAAAAAGATAGATTATTAATTTCGATATTATTTTATTAAACGGATACGATATAATTTTTGGAAAATTATGGTTGCGTTAGTATAACTTTTTAATTAATTGGGAAATTAATTAAGTAACTTTTTGTTTATTTTTTAATATAAGGAAAATTAATGAAAATTTAAGATTTTAATATTTAATTAATAAAGATAACGAATGTAGGTATATGAATACGATAAAAACTTTATTACTTAAAACGATAAGATATATTTAGAATAAAAGGTATAATTGGAGAATATAGCGCGTTATCGCGAATTTTAAAGTACGATTTCGATAGATAAACGACGATTTATAAGTATAATCCAAGAGATTATTAAAATATATATTAAAAATATTATTATAGTATTATAAATATAAGAAGTTTTTTTAAGAAATGCTTAATACGAAATTACCATAATATAGCGAATGAAATTATAAAATAGTTTTTGAAAATAACAAAATAATTATTTTTTATTTATTTATAATTTAAATAAAATAAAATTATACGTTTTTCAAAATTACTTAAAGGATAAATTACGAAAAGAATATATATAATATTTTAAATTATTAATAAGATACTTAGTATTTTTCGAATAACGAAAAAATAAAAAGTTACGATTTATTATTAATTACTAATAACTTAATAATATTATTATTAAAAATACAATGTTATTACTTCTAATTAGCGAAATTAAGGATTAATTAGGAAATGCTAAATGGTCTACGGTTTTAAATTTATAAAAAAAGTATAATTAAATTCGAATTAAATTAGGAAACGAATAAAAAATAACCTTTAAAACGAAATACAGGTTATTCGAATATTTCGTTATATTTTTCGGATTTACGAACGTATTCATAACTTTTTAACGGATAATTAATTACATACTTCGAAAATACTTTAATATTTTTATTATATATTACTTTAATAACATTTTTATTTATTTAAAAATAAAAAAAAATATATAAAATACGTTTATAAGGTTTTACAAATTTTATAAGACGTTAACTTTTTAGTTAATACGGAAAAAAGTATTTTTTATACGTCAAAAATCAAATATCCAAAATATATTATTACCTTAAAATATATTAAGATAAACCCTAAAAAAAGTACCGCGGTTAAAAATTAAAAAATATTTACTAATGTTATTAAGGTATAAGTATTTTTTAAATTCGTTAATTATTACCCACGATTTATACAATATTTTAGGAAAATCGTAATATTATTAATAAAACCTACCAAAAAAAACTAACGTTTTATATAGGCCCTAACTGTAAAAAGGACCTTTTAACAGCTTAAAAACGTTTTTACCAGCGAGCCTATCCTAATAATATACAACCTAAACAAACCAGTAGAATTCGAAACTAACGTTTTAAACTTTGCCTTAGGATTAATAATTTATTAATAAAATAATAAAAGGAAATTATACTTAGTCGCCTTTTATTCTTATAAATTATATAATGCCGAATTAAATTATTTTTTTTACGATAAGGAATTCCTAGTTATTATTAAAGCTTTTAGAACGTTTAGGCACTATCCTAAGGGAAATTAACATTAAATAAAAATATATATAAACCACAAAAATATCTTTTACTTCGTAATTATTAAAAAATTAATCGGACGATAACTATATTATATAAAATACCTTTTAAAGTTCAATTACGTTATTATTTATCGTAAAGGATTAAAGAATAGTAAAATAAATACTTTTAATAAATAACTAAACCTGGAAAATCATAAAGTAAAAATATAATAAATTATATTCGACTAAACGCTAAAAGGATATTTATAATAACGATATATTAATATTATCAAAATATCTGTACTAAATATATATCAAAAGGTTTAATACTATTATAATAATTTACTTAAAAGTTAGAAAATAAGTAAAATTAATATACTAAAAAAACACCAAAAATATTTAATACGAGAAATATACGAACATTAACTATATAAATATCCAAGTATTTATAAAACTCTAAATCGTTTATAACGAATATATTATTTTTTAAAATAAAATTAATTATATAAAAAGTTATATATTAATACGATACCTTTACTAAGATAAAAACTAAACGATATAAACCATACGGAAAATTATAACTACTATTAATTACTAAACGACCATAGGATTTAATTATATTTAACTTTATTACCAAACTTCCTTTATTAAAAAACCTAATTACGGGTATATATTATAATAATATTTTCGTAATTGTTAATCGATTTATAAAATTTTCTTATTTTTTACCACATAACGAAAATATAGATACCGAATAAATAATATATATATATATTTTTTTTTCGATATATTTTTAGCATATACGGATTATTATTAAAAATTATTTTAAATAAAGGTATAACTTTTATATCGAAATTTTGGCAAAATTTTATAACATAATTCTGTTTAAGCTATAAATTATTAAACGTTTTTAAATTATAAATAAATAACTATATCAATAAAACTAACTAAATATTAAAAATATATTTACGATATTATGTTAATTATAAATAATATAATAAAGTTAAAAAGTTACCCGTTATATAATTAGCTTATAGCATTAATTATTATAATAATATTAAAATAACTTAAATAATTACTGCCTTTAATTTTACTTTAAAAGTTTGTAAAAAAATAAAAAAGAAAAGATTAATTAATATTAAAATAATCCTTACCTCGGAATAATTTAAACAATTATATTAAAAAATAAAAAAACAAAACTTTAATTCGTACGCGAATAAATAAATAAATATTATAACTAAAAAAAGGTTAAAAAAATAACTTTCTCGGAAAGGGAGTTAATTTATTTAGTTATTAAAAATATCAAAGGTAAACGGCCAAATTAAAAATTCGATTTTAAATATATTAAATTATATAAAATTATTTAAAAAAAAGTTGAAAAATAATTACTAATTAAAATTATTATACAAAGTTAAACTTTATCCAAATTTTAACGTTTCCTTATTTAAGATAATAACAGATATTATTAAAATATATACGGTATAAAACAACGTAAAAACCGAGGGAAAAAAATGTACGAAATTAAGGGAATATTTAATACGCGAAAAAAAAAACTTACTTAATACCTAATTAAATAAAAAAATTACCTAAACTCCGAAAATACCTAGGAACCCGCTAAAAACCTTATTACTATCCAGCGCCTGCTAAAAGATTTTTACTAATAACGCCGGGGTTAAAAGTTCCCTAATTTATATTATCCAAAGACGGCCAATTAATCGTCTCGGGAATAAACCAGTTATCTAAACCAGAGGCTCGGGCAGCGGTTAGTACGTTAACTATCTCCAATCGTTTTTATTCCTCCAACTTTTCTAAAGATTACAACTTCCATGATACCATTTTCACACCCTTAAAACGAAAAAAAAACCTTTTATTTACGCAATCAAATTAACCGCGTAATAGCCTTATTTATCTCCTTTTAATAACGTTTTATTTCCTTTTAATAACATTTTTGCAATTCCCAAAAACGCTTTTTAACAAACGTTTCCTTTTTTCCTAATCGTTAATTCTTCGTATAAATATTTTCCAGGAAAAATAAAAAAATACCGCTCCCGTTATAAGGATATTTACGCTAAACAAAAACCTTATATTTTAAAACATTTTTTATTATTCCATATTTTTAATTCCTATTAAAATATAAAAAACAAAATATAACTTTAAAACTAAATTTATTAAAAACTAAAAAAAGGATTCTTACGACAAATAATAAAAATAAAGGTTATTCGAAATAATTTAACGACATAACTAAATATATTAAAGTTAAAAAAAACTTACCCACATTAATTTTAAGGACAAAATCTTAAAAAAAAGGAAAATCGTATTACACCCCGAATAAAAAAAGTTTTCGGAAATAATTAAATCAAACGAAAAAATAACCCGATAAATTACGTAATCGGAATTACTTAACGAAAAAAAAAATTAAATAATAATAAGCACGATTAAGTACTTTATTACTACTTAATAATAATCGAATTAAGTAATATTAAGCTATAATAAATAAAGGAAAATATATACGTTCGTTATTTCTATAATTTAAATAATACCAGCTTATAATACAACTTAGTTACCTAAGGTATTCTTGGTATTACTAGACGTAACTAAGTTATTTTCATTACTTAGATCTCGCAATACAACCGCTAACATAAACCGTACAACTTAGTTTAATAGTTGGTTAACTAACCTAGCCGTTACATAAACGCAGAGCTATTATTTAAAATAACGGATTTTTTTACCTTTATAATTTAATTATTTAACGGATTTAATAAAAATAATTCTAAGTTAAAAATATCTACGAAAATACAACAACGGAGAAAGTTTTAATAAATATTAAATCTTTATTCTTTTAGTAAAAAAAGCGTTATAAAATTTATTACTATTCTTAAATATTTTAAAATATATTAAAAAGGTTTTTTTTAAAGAAAAGCTAATAATATAGAATTATTTTATTTAAACTTAAGAATAATATTAACGTTTATAAAAAAACACTTCATTATAAAAAAATTACTAATATTTAAATAAATACGTAAATTTTAAAATATTAAAATATATAAGGTAAAATGCTATTAAGGTATCTAGTTATATACGTATATATAACTAATCCGTTTATTTTATATATGTATATAAATAATTTTATATAAACGTAACCGAGAAGTACCTTTAAAAACCGTCCTTTCTTAGTAAAAGGCCGGAAAAACGTAATACGGGTTATTAATACGATAATAAACAAGTAGTACGTATACGATTAATTTAAAAGATTTACTATTTACGCAGTAAGTCTTTTACTATTTACGTAGTAACCTACAATTTACACCTGTTAGCCTCCTGCTACAGCGCTACCACCTGTTATATCAACTATATATAATTGCAATTTATTATAACCCAATAAAGAAAGGGTCTCGGAAACGGTTCCAATGGACCGGAACAAGACCCAAACAGGTCAAGTCACGTAATCGGAAATGCTCAGTAAAAGTGGAACTGAGCACCGATAAATATAACAGAACACCCCTTATTACTATTTAATAACGATCAGACTAAGCAGTAATAAACCATAATAATTCAAGAAAAATATATATACTTATTAATTCCATAACTTACATAATATTAATTTCTAATATAACTTAATTACTTAAAACACCTTTAGTATTATTAAATATAACTAAGTTATTTATTTTACTTAAATCTTATAATACGATTATTAATATAAACCGTACCATTTAATTTAATAATTAATTAATTAATTTAGCCGTTATACGTTATAAACTCTTATTTAATAATATTATCAAACTTTAAGCAATTCCTATTAATACCATATTTACCAACTAATAAATCGAGAAATAATTTATTTACAAAGTTTCGGAAAAATCTATAGTTTCCGATAACGAAAAGGAACGCCCCCGCCTTTTAACGGAAAAGGTCTTAAAGAAACTTAACGTTACTACGAACCGCGTTACCTAACTTAAAAAAAAAGTAACCTTATTACCTTCCTCCAGGCTGCATACGAACGCCTTAAAAAAAAGGTAAAAAAAAGGTAGGGGAAAAAGCAAAAAGAACCTTTTCTTATAGTAAAACTTTTCAAATAATCCAGTTAATAATTACTAAAGAACCTGAAAAAGTCCTAAAGCTATATAGGCCTAAACCTTTTAATAGGACTTCTACCAAGCTACAACTATTCCTAACCTAATACCGAACGTACTTCGGATATTTTCCTATTCGACTTATTATTCCTATAACTCGAATAAAATTCGCAGCCGGGTTGCTTACGGGTAATACGGCTACTTAATTCGAGCCGGCACGTAGGGAGCATGTTACCCTTTCACTAAAACAGCGAAATCCTAAGGTAATAAACGTTTATAACAATTACGAAAAATTCGAAAACTTTTTAAAGAAAATATTCGGAATAATAAACGAAAAAATAAAGGCAAAAATTTAAATGGAAAACTTACGCCAAAAAAAACTGCCTTAATTTACGGCAATACTTTTATCCAATTAACATCTAAACTAAATTAAAAACAAAAGGCTTATATAACTAAATTTTTTAATAATTTAAAAAAAAAGTTTAGAAAAAATTATTTAAGAAAAACCGGCCTAAACACCTAACCGATTACATTAAGATAATAGTTAAAATCGATAACAAACAGTACGCTTAAAAAACCCGAAACTCCAAAACGCAACAAAATAACAAGCCCGGGTACGTAACCAACACTAACGTCTTACGACAAACGAACACATCTCACGGCACGGCACCAGACCCTATAGAAATCGGAACGGTCCAACGACAAGATCAATCATAAGTTAAGTATTACAACTGTAATAAAATAAGATACAAGGCTTTTCGATATAAAGCCCCCAAAAATCCTTAATAAAACAACTGGACCTCTATCCCCGAAAAACAACCATAATCCGACAAAAAAGAAAATAAAAAACTAATTAATATAATCCGATCTCGGAATAACCGTTAACCACGGTACACGGTAGCACAGTAATACGAAAAGCACCTTAAATGGAGAAATTACACTAAAAAAGAATTACTCGCTTAATCTTAACAAAAAAAACAGCGACAAAAACGGAACCAACAAGCCCTATAAAAATAATTACAGGAATATCACGGATAGGATAAAACCCTTTACCCAGAAAAAGCAAAACGACATATAAAAATTCACGCTATCCACTATAAAAAACCTCGATATAAATTCCACCGTAAATAAAAGAAAGCAATCTATTAACGCATAACCCGGATACTTAAAAAGGGATTCGATTTCAAAAAACAAAAAGGAACTAACAAAAATAATCAACAATAGTACCAACACCTACGATCGTTCGCAAAAGGGGATAAGGTCGACCAGCAAGTAGCACTATAAAGCTGGCCACTTGGAAAGTCATGCCCACAGAAAAATCCTTTCTGCCACTTTGCATAATGTAACTACCAGACAAAAAAAAAGTTAATCCAAAGAACAATAAAAAAACACTGCCAACAAACCATTACTAACTTGGGAATCCAATTAACCTTTACCACAAATCCGAAAAATAAACAGGCAATTAAAGAAAAAATTAAAAGCTTTACCAAAAGAAATTAGTAAAAGCCGGGAAACGACGACTTGTAATCAACCGTATCGGATAAAGGAACAATTAACCTCCTCTACCAATCAAGTTAAAAAATTCACAAAATAAATAAACTAAATGGAATAACAGATTAAAAAACTCGACAAGCAAAACGCAAAACGCGCGGCAGAAATTAAAAAATTCCTACCACAAATCCCAAAATCGGGACGCCTTCTGAAATAAAGTCGTAAAAAAACGTAAAAAAAGGTATAAAACCACCACACCTTAAAAAGGCTCTAAACGCAATAATCGGAGCCACGGGCAACAACGCCATTACCATACAAGTACGAATTAAAAAAAACTGGTACATTATAATAATAAACTACGGAATAACAACTGCTAATTACATTAATCCGGAAATAATAAATCAGTTAAAATTACCATAAAAAAAGAAAAATTATCCCTATAAAGCCGTAATTGCCGAAAGTTAAAGTTTCGCCTACGATAACGGATAAATTAAACGCAAAATTAATTACCTTAAAACCTTTATCGAAAAAAAAAGATAAACCGTTAATTTCGACATTATCTTATTAACAGAATACGACATAATCCTTAGAAAACCATAGTTACGCCAGTACAACCCCTTAATTAATTAAGAAACTAAATAAGTAAGCTTTCGCTTACTTCCCGACATAAAAAAAAATAAAAAAAAACTTAAAATCTTAACATTCGATCGATAAAAACGACAAATACAGGCATAAAAATATAATAAAAACCTCACCACCTAAAGGAATAAAACATATTTAAATAGAAAACATAACAAAAAAATACAACGCGTCGTTACGAATATTAAAGCACGATTTCGATAAATAAATAACAACCTACAAATACAGCCCGAAAAACCATTAAAATAAATAGCAAAAGTACCATTACGATACCATAAATACGAAAAACTTTTTTAAAAAAAACTCGATACAAAATTACTACAACATAATAAATAAAATTACGAAATAATTCTTAAAAATAATAAAATAACTACCTTTTATCCCATTTACAACCTAAACGAAACGGAACTATATGCTCTTCGTAATTACTTAAAGGACAAACTACGAAAAGGATACATATAATGCTCCAAATTATTAGCAGAATATCCAATATTTTTCGTACCACGAAAAAACAAAAAACTACGATTTGTTATTAATTACTAACAACTTAATAACGTTATTATTAAGGACAAAACACCGCTACCCTTAATTATTAAAATTAAAAATCAATTACGGAACGCCAAATAATTTACGCCCTTAAACTTACAAAAAAATATAACCAAATTCGAATTAAATTAGGGGACGAATAAAAAACAACCTTTAAAACGAAATACGGATTATTCAAATACCTTGTTATACCTTTCGGACTTACGAACGTACCAGTAACTTTTTAACGGATAGTTAACCATATATTCCGAAAATACCTTAACATCTTTATTATATGTTACCTCGACGATATCCTCATTTACTTAAAGACAAAAAAAAACATACGGAATACGTTTACAAAATCCTACAAGTTTTATAGGACGCTAATCTTTTAATTAATACAAAAAAAAATACCTTTTATATTTAAAAATCGAATATTTAAAACCTATTATTATCCCAAAATATATCAAAATAAACCCCAAAATATTTATTATAATTAAAAATTAAAAAATACTTACTAACGTTATAAAGATACAAACATTCCTTAAACTCGCTAATTATTACCGACAATTTATATAACATTTTAATAAAATCTTAATACTGTTAACAAAACTTACCAAAAAAAATCGACGTTTTATATAAGCTCCGGTTATAAAAAAAACCTTCTAATAATTTAAAAATGCCTTTACTAGGGAACCCGTCTTAATAATATACAATTTAAATAAACTAATAAAACTTAAAACTAACGCTTTAAATTTTGCTTTAAAAACAATAATTTTCTAACGAAATAATAAAGGAAAATTATACCTTATCGCCTTTTATTCCTACAAATTACACGGTACTAAACTAAATTACTTTATTTACGACAAAGAATTTTTAATTATTATTAAAACTTTTCAAAAATTTAAATATTATTTTAAAAAAGTTTAACATTAAGTAAAAATATACACAAATTATAAAAATATCTTTTATTTCGTAACTATTAAAAAATTAATCGGACGATAATTACGTTACGTAAAATACCTTTTAAAATTTAATTACGTTATCGTTTATCGAAAAAAAATCGGAAAATAATAAAGCAAATGCCTTTAGCAAACGACTAAATTTAGAAAATCTTAAAGGAAAAATATAATAAACTATATTTAACTAAACGTTAGAAAAATACTTATAATAACGATATATTAACATTATTAAAATATCTATATTAGATATATACTAAAATATACAGCAATATTACGATAATCTACTTAAAAATTAAAAAACAAATAAAACCTACGTACCAGAAAAATATCAAAAAAACTTAATACGAAAAATATATAAATATTAATTATATAAATATCCAAAGATTTACAAAACCTTAAAACGTTTATAACGAATATATTATTTCTTTAAAATAAAATTAATCGTATAAAAAATCATATAACAATATAATATCTGTACCAAAACAAAGGCCAAACGATATAAACTATACGGAAAATTATAATTATTACCAATCGTTAAATAACTATAGGATTTAATTATATTTAACTTTATTACAAAACTTCCTTTATTAAAAAACCCAGATACGGGCATATATTATAACAGTATCTTTATAATCGTTAACCGATTTATAAAATTCTCCTATTTTTTACTTTATAATAAAAATATAAATGCTAAATAAATAACATACATTTTTTTTCGATACGTATACAATATATACGGATTATCGTTAAAAATCATTTTAAACCAAGGCATAACCTTTATTTTAAAGTTTTAGTAAAATCTAATAATATAACTCGGTTTAAACTATAAACTATTAAATACTTTTAAACTATAAACAAATAAATAAACGGAAAAAACTAACTAAACGTTAAAAACGTACTTACGGTATTATATTAATTATAAACAAAACAATTAGGTTAAAAACCTGCCTATTATATAATTAACTTACAATACCAGCTACTATAACAGCATCAAAATAACGCTAATAACTGCTAACTTTAACTTTACCCTAAAAATCTATAAAAAAAATACAAAAAAATAAGACCAATTAATATCAAAATAACCCTCACCTCGGAGCAACTTAAATAATTGTACCAAAAAAAAAACAAAACTCCAATTCGTACGCAAACAAATAAATAAATACTATAACCAAAAAAAGTTAAAAAAAACCAGCTTTTTCGGAAAAGAAAATGGTTTATCTAATTACCAAAAACATTAAAACTAAACGCCCAAACCAAAAACTTAATTTCAAATACATTAACCTATACAAAATCGCCAAAAAAATCTCAAAAAATAACTATCAATTAAAATTACCACCTAAAGTTAAAATCCATCCAATCTTTCATATTTCCTTACTTAAGTTAACAACAAACACTATTAAAATATATACGGCACAAAATAACGTAAAGGCAAAAAAAAAAACATACAAAATTAAAAAAAATACTTAACGCACGAAAAAAAAAACTTACCCAATACCTAATTAAATAAAAAAACTACCTAAATTCCGAAAACACCTAGAAACCAACGAAAAACCTCACTAACGCCCAGCACCTACTAAAAATCTTTCACCAATAACGCCGGAACCGTCAAAATTAAAAACATCCCAATTTACGCTATCTAAAAACGGCCAGCCGGTCATCTTAGAAATAAACTAATTATTTAAACTAAAAGCTTAAATAACGGCTAACGCGTTCGCCGCCTTTAACCGCTTTTACTTCTTTAATTCTTTCAAAAACTACAATTCCCGTTATACTATTTTCATACCCTTAAAACGAAAAAAAACCTTCTACTTACGCAACCGGATTAATCGCGCAATAACCTTATTTATTTTTTACTAATAACGTTTTATTTCCTCTTAATAACGTATTTAAAATTCCAAAAAACGTTTTTTCGTAAACACTTCCTCCCTTTCCAATCGTTAATTTTTCGCATAAATATTTTCCAAAAACGAAAAAAAAAACATTACTTCCGTTATAAAAAAAATTACGCTAAACGTAAACCTAACATTTAAAAACATCCTCCATTATTTCGCATTTCTAATTTCTATTAAAACATAAAAAACAAAACATAACCTTAAAACTAAATTCGTTAAAAATTAAAAAAAAAATTCTTACAACAAACGGTAAAAGAAAAAACTAATTTAAATAACTTAATAATACAACTGGACATATTAAGAGCTAAAAAAAAAAGAACTTACTTAAAAATTAATCTTAAAGGCAAAATCCTAAAAAAAAAGAAAATCGTATTATAACTTAACGAAAAAAAAATCTCGGGAACGGTTCCAATAAACCGGAACAAAACTTAAACAAATTAAATTACGTAATCGGAAATATTTAATAAAAATAAAATTAAATACCGATAAACATAATAAAATATTCTTTATCACTACTTAGTAACGATTAAACTAAATAATAATAAACCATAATAATTCAGGAAAAATATATACGCTTATTAATTTTATAATTTAAATAATATTAACTTACAATATAACTTAATTATCTAAGGCACCTTTAATATTACCAAACGTAACTAAGTTATCTTCATTACTTAGATTCCGTAATATAACTACTAATATAAACCGTACGACTTGGTTTAATAATTAGTTAACTAGCCTAGCCGTTATACAATTACACCTTTTAATCCTTTAATTTTTTCAAATTATTTCGCATAATAACAACAACAACAACACCACTATAACACCTATAGTAGCGATAATCTCAACCGCCACGGCTGCCCTGGACCTTAAACGCCGTCAGCAATAACTTATTACTGCTACGTACCGTCCTTAATACGTAACAGGTTATTTCGAGCTGGAGCTAGGCGTATAGGTACCTAATTCGGCTATAGCTAATACGATTAATCTACTAACGATAATTAATTACTATATAAGGCTATAAAGGTATTAAAACGTGTCGGAATACGTTAATTCTAAGATATATTATAATAATATAACTAAGGTTTATTATAAGTCTTATTAATAAAGGTATACCTTAATATATTAATAAAAAATAAATATGTTTTACTTGTATTTTTTATAAAGGGGTTTTTAAGAGAAAACTAGGTACAAATTAACCGGTGTGCCAGGTGTATGCCAGCTGGAAAGTAGGTTACTGCGTAAACAGCAAAAGATTTACTACGCAAATAGCAAATCTCTAATTTAATTAGTTAGTTCCTAAAGCTCTTAACCCCTCCGGTTGTCACCGATACGGTAACGGGGCCGAAACCTTAATTAAACAACTTCTTTAAGCTAACGCCACCTAAAGGAACGATAGCCTAAACTAGATTTAAACCACTTATTTTTTACGATTAATTAAAGTAAAATGCCTAAACCTGTATTAATTAAAAGAGATACCTAGGTTCGCGATTACTAATCTATTAAGCTAAAATATTAAAATATAATAATTAAAATCGATAATTTAAAAAGGTAATTAATATTATTTTAGCGGTTATTTAATTCTTTTAAAAATATAAACGCATTTTAATTTCGTAATTTATTATATAAATTATTAAAATTAAGGAAATTATATTAAATATAAAAAACCGTCTAAAATTAATCGTGATATTAAAGGTTTAAATAGTTTTAAAAGTAATTTAAATTTTTAAAAAGAAATAAGGCGATAATAATAAATAAAATATTATAAAAGTGTTCGATATTACGTAATATATAATTCCGAGAATTTACAGAAATTGCTAAGAAAAAACCGGGATTACAAGGTTAAATAAAAAGGAGTAAAATATTATAAAATAATATTAACGTAAGGCTACTATGTTACTACGAAAGTATAATATGGTCTCGTTTTAATAGCAATAGCCGTACGTCCCAGGCTGGGGGGCATCCCCCCCGGGGTTAGCCAGCTGGCGGTAGTGTTATAGCAGGTGTTGCCAAAACCTTCCTATTTGGAACGTGCCAAGATCCAAATACGGCAATCGGCTCTAAGGGAAATAAATTTTCGACATAATAACCATCGTCTATTTCGTTCGTAAGCTTATTACGTTAAAACGAGGGTATATACCTTAATAGTATATTTGCTTAAATTACTATTAATTTATTATCGTATTCTTTTTTATTATATTTAATTAATACGGACTTAAAATTATAAACAACGTTATTTTAAAAGCCGTAATATAAGTTATATAATACGTTTTATACGTTTTAAATATTTTTTCTAATTAATTAAATTTAATAATATCGGATAATTATTATATTTATTATATTTATCTAAAATATTATAATACTTTTACTTAATTAATTAAAATAGTTAAAACGATTAATGCAAGGTAAAGTACTATTAAGGTATTTAGCTATATATATATATACAGAACTAATTTATCTACTAAGTAATATATAAAAGATTACATAGTATAACCGGAGAACATTTTTTAAAAACCGTTCCTTTTTAATAAGGCCGGATAAAAAACGTAATACGGGTTATGTAATACGGTAATAACAATTAATTACGTATATAAATTAGTTAATTAATTCCCAAAGCCCCTAATCGCGGCTAGTTTGTTCCCAGGCACCTAGTTATCGCCGACATGGTAACGGAGCCGAAGCCCCAATTAGTCTAGCTCCTCTAAGCTGGCGCCACCTAAAGGAACGGGGGCCCAAGCTGGATTTAAACCAGCTATCTCTTACAATTAATTACAATAAGGTGCCTAAGCCTGTTGTAATTAAAAGAGATACTCAGGTTTGCGACTACTAAGCTATTAAGCTATTAAAATGATTAATAAAATTTAATTATAATATTTAATTAAAGTTAAATATAATAACGTACTATATAAGCTCGCGAACTAAATAAACTCGCAAACCGTTTTTATTAACATCTTAACTACCTAACTTTAATCGTTAATTTTTTAATACCCATAACATAAAACGTCTTATAAAAAAATCTAAAATAAATTTAGCTATCTAAACTAAAAAACGAAACCCAAAATTTAGCTTTAAAAAGCTACATTTTATATATAACGTCCCCGAATCTACTTTGAAAACGCGATATCACGGTCGATACGCCCGAGCCGATATTATCTCCTATTTACGAAAATTAACGCCGACCGAAAAGAAATTTATTATCGAATAAATCCTTAACTTAAATACGTAAATATTTCTTATTTAACGTTAATACGTTAAAAATATAACGAATTTGTTATTTGCGTAACGTATTACGGAACGTATTAAGGTTAATTAAATATCTAACTTTATTAAACGGTAAAAAAAATTCGAAATGTATTTAAATCTAAAAATCGATTATTAAAAAATATTATACGAAAATCCAAAAATATTTTGTAAATAATTCGAATTTATTCGGGTTATTATCGCAAAATACGGTATTATAAAAAAAGATATTTACAATTTCGACGAAACTGGATTTTTAATAAGATTTTTTATAATAACGGATATAATAATTACTAATACCGAAAAACGTAAAAAACCTAAATAAACCCAATAAAAAAATAAAAAACAGGTTATAATTATTTAAGCTATTAATTCCTAAAATTAAATTATACCGCTATTTATTATCATAATAGGGAAAAATTACCTTAAATCTTAATTCCGTAATAACTTATTATTAACAGCCGATTAAAAAATTATATTAAATAATAATAACTAAATAACGAACGAACTAAGCTTAAAATAAATCTAACATTTTAATTAATATATTCGAATATATACGAAAAAATTAAAACGTTTCTTTATCCTTAACGGCTACGAAAAATATTACGCCAACTATAATATTATTACACTTTACATATTTACGCATTTTTCGCATAAACTTTAACTTTTTAACGTATCCTATTTTTTTCCTTTAAAACGCATTTATTCGTTATATATCGAAAACCTAATATAACGTTATTATACTTATATCGCTAAAAAAAATTTCTTTACCGGTTTTTACGATACGTTTAAAACTGCTATAATATCCGATAATATCAAATCCAGATTCGTAAAAGCTGGCCTCGTTTTATTCGATCTTAATATTATTTTTTTTAAGCTTAAAATTTTTCTAGTTATACTTATACCAACCATTTCCCCATTAACCTCCGCCGGTTTTATTTATTCCCTACTTACGAAAACCTTTAAAAATATTAAAAAAGCAACAAAACAAAGATATTACTTACAAAAAAGGATTAAAAATTACCAGGGTAGCTCGCCGACAAAAATCGTTAAATCGGCGAATCTTTTAACAAAAAGTAACTTGTTACTTTTGTACGAAGTTGTTTTTTTTTCGAAAAAAAGTTACCTAATTACGCGAAACGAACTATATCTTAAGCAAACGTCGAAGAACCAAAAATAAACGTTTTTAAGAAAAAGGGATATTTACTATATAAAAGGGACAAGCTTTCCTGGCCGAAAAAGAAAAGGGTAATAAAAAAATACAGCTAACATCCGCTAAAAATAATGGTCGTAAAAGGGTTAAAACGAAAAAACGGAAGTATAACGTTTGTAATAAACCCGGACATAATACACGTATTTGTAAAAAAGCTGTAAAAACGTTTAGCAAAAAAGAATCCGATTAATTTTAGTTAATTTGATATATTGTAGTTAATTAATTCGAATTTGTTATTAAGAGGTGCCAAAAAACGGCTTACGAGCTTATTTAGCTTACGAGCTTATATAGTACGTTAATAACTGTTAAATTAATTAATATATATATAAAAGTTAATTTTTATTAACGAAATTATTATATAATTAATTTCTTATATCGTTTTTATAAATATTTTAAATATTTTTATTAATTATATATATTTTAATAATAAAAACAAAAGGTTAAAAAATATTAATAATTAATATTTTATAGAATATAATATAAATCCGTTCGAAATATACCGTTTACCTATATATAAGGTCGTTAAGTTTAAGCCGTATTATTTAAATTAAGTTAAAGATACGAAATATTTATATTAATAATTAATACGATAAATACTTTATTTAATATTTTCGAATACGGTAATTATTAATAATTTTTACGGTAATAATAAATTATATACCGTAATTACGAAAAGCTTTATTCCGAAACCGATTATTTGGTCCCCGTAAGTACGTAATTTTTCGATTAAAATCGGCTGGGAGGCTTATTTACGTAATGTCGATAAGCTTCGACCTTGATAAACCTTATGCCCTTTAGCTTTACGATTTAGCAGGGAGAATCTCCTAAAAGGCAATAACTTAGGACCGTTTGCCTATATAAGATAATTTAATATATATTTTATTATTTATAATAATAATTTTTAAATATAAATTAAATACCCGTTAATTTCTTTATTCTTAATAATTAACTTCAAAGTTTCGAAAAATATATAATTATATAATAAAGAATATATTTCGTTTTATATTATTTTAATATCTTTAAAGTTTACGAATAATACGTTATTATTATTTTTTATATATAGTAAGTAAGTAAAGGCCGGGGAATTAATATTTAATTATTTATTTAATTATAAGATTTCGAATACGAAAACGCGCCGTGTTTAATTTAAAATTTATTATTTGTATTTTTTTTTCCTAAATATTAAATGGTATTTATATCGTTCTAGATAATACCGTTAATTTATCCTTTATTTATTTATTTTTTATTTTATTTTTTTACAATTTTTTTTCCGTTTTTCGTTAATTTAACTATAAATTTCGATAATACGGCTATTAAAAATATACGTACTTAGCGTAACGTAAACCCCCGTTTAATATAGCCTTATCGTTTTATATTAAACGGCGTAAAAACGCAGGTATTATAAGGATTTTTATTAATTTACACTTAACGAGAAAGGTTAAATAAGGTTAAGTTATAAAAACAATAATGTATTAAAATACTTAATAAAGGAATTTGTTAAATCCCGAAGTAAAAGGTTATATATTTAATATAATATTAAAAAATATAAGAGCATATAATAAAGTAAATATAAGTTAACGGAATATTTATAACGAATAATATAATATCGTAACGTAACGACCGTAATAAACGGTAATATATAACGTTTTATTATTTATAAATTTTACGGTTTTACGTTACGTAATATATTTATAAAAACCGGGTTATAAAAACTTAACGTTTTATTTATAAAACTATTTAAAATAAATAAATTTTAGAATTTTAATAAATCGGATATATTAGTATTTATAATATTGTATTTTTTTAGCTTATTAAAAAGTTACTTTCGATAATATAAATATTTTATTAGATGAAAAAGGGCGTAAGTAAGGGTATAAGTTAGGGTATTAGAACCGGCGATAACTATTATAACAGTATCGCCGTTTAGGGCGTTTATGCGATTTTAATCTTAAAAAGAGGTAGTAATTTTGCTGGCGATCTTTAGCTTAATAAGTAGTATTAATTAATTAATATGTTTAAGGCATTAATATTAATAATAGATTTAATAAGTTTCGTTTATCGGTTATTTAATATACGTATATAATAATATTTAAGAATAAATACTATAAATATTAAATTTTTTTTATAAGTTTTATACGTATCGAATATTTTATTTTAATTTGTTATTATTTTTAGGATATTTACTTTTAAGGTTATAAGTTAAGATGTCGGATTATAGGGCCTTAGAAATCTTAAAACTATCGTAATATTTTCAGGTATTACCGTAAATATATATACGTAAGCGTTAAAAATAATTTAAAAAAAGTTATTTCCTTTATTATATTAAAGGTTTAACGATAAATAAGTTCGATTATATTTAGATTTCGTAATAGGTATTTGTATATTACCGCTTTAAAACGATGGATATGTTTTTAGTATATAGCGTTATAAGTTGGAATGGCTTTTTTCGGCTGTTAGTAAAATGTATATGTTTAATTTGGCACGGTAACTTTTAACTTACTTTTTTTTTTTTGAAAAGCTCGGGTTCCATGCCTTGCGACGGATCTCGTATTCTTTCTTGTCCCGAGTGGTGTTGACGGCGACATGCGCCCTGAGTATGTCGTACCCGTCTGTTTTGGAGCATGCACTTCGCGGACCATGCAAAGCTTCTAAGGCTTCCGGGTGAAACACTGTTATTTCGTTCGGCCCTTGAGACAGGTACAAGCATCAGCAAATACAAATTAGAAGTGTATATCCGAGAAGAAACGATTGTGTCTCACCAGTGCGTACAAACTCTCCATATTTCTCATGCCACATATTAAGCACCAAATGGTTTTGAGAATTACGGGTCAGCCATGAATGCCAGAGCTTGGAAACCGCAGCGAGCCTAGGACCTGGACATTGACGAATTGGGTGCAGAAATAGACGGTAAACCGTAATGCTGGAAAAAAGCGACGCGAGGTATGAAAAGATGAAGGCAAATGGCCTGTGTAACCCAACTTTACGGTGTAGAATCCCCTTAGATGGTGGCAGAAGACATAGGACCCCGAAAACAAGGAGTATTCGGAGGTAGATTGGTGTCTTGAGATGGTGCTCGCCTTTGATGAAGTAGAAACGGTGAGACAAGGGTCCCAACACAGCGGCAAGCATCACCCAGGCAGTCGCTTGATTTTCTGCTATGAATGATTGCATTGGGCTTGATTGCGCCTTGAGGAGATTATCGTGAGCGGGAAATTGCAAAGCTAATTACAGCGAAGATATGAGGAACATTGGATCACTAAGTGCTCAAGCGCCCAGATAGGGGGATTTGTACCAGGATGGTGGCGATAACCTTGGAGTATTACAGACTCGTCTGCCACCATTCTGGTGCGCCGAGTTAGTACCGCGCGAAGTCCCTTTGCAACCAACTTATGGATCGAACTTCTCCAGTTTTATATGTTCTTACCGATACGGGCCAGAGACCGGGAGGGTTGGATGCAATTCCACTCGGCTGTGCCGGAGCGAGGTTACATTCGCAGATGAATATGACCAGTAAGAGGATGCAAGAGTAAAGATCGTGAAAGGAGACGCACGCGTACGTAGCGCTCCCTCTTTTGTGCTAACATGGCACAGTTGGTGATGAACCGCATCTTTCTACGCAAGAACCGTATGTCGGATGTTGCATTCTGTGTAGTATTATAGGTTGACAAGGATGGCTGCGGCCAAAAGCCGGGGCACAAAACCCCTGTAAGCCAATTCTCCGCCTTTGACCTACCACTTACGTTAGCCGAGCTTTGAGCAGTCAACCAACAGAACGGGTTCCGGCTTTGAATGGACTGCAGAAGGATATGTGGTGAACTACCCGCATATCCAAGTTCTCGAAGGTAATGCAAGGTGTCACACTTACTAGGGAGCAGCTGCACAGCTCTTGAGATGCTTGATTGATAACTAGGAAGCTAGGAAGCGGTGAGCCCACTTGGTGGTGTGATCTACTGATATAGGGCTTCGGAGAGGATCAACGTTGTTCCGAGTGATCCCTATAGCCTTGGGGGGGCCCTTTTCTGCGACACACCCCCTGATCTTTCTGTTCCTATAACAGAAGGATCACCCCCATGGGCACCCCCCAGATCCAACGCTCCTAAGAAGCTAGATACAAAGGAAATGAAGTTATCAAATGGCGATCAAATGGCTCACAGGCCAAATGGCTCGCAGATCAAATGGCTCGCAGATGCAGCACTTTTACCACCCCCCATCTAAGGAACCGGCTCCCGGGGACTAGTCTTTTGGAGGTGCATGGCGTCCCCCTTCAGTTGCCGCGCTGAGCGTCCTCACGGGCGAACTCCATCGGGTCGAAAAGGTGTATATATAGCCCTTCAGCTACCGCGCTAGGCGTCCCCACGGGCAGCTCCCTCGGGGAAAATAAAGAGCAGTGAAGCACCGTATATCCGATCTCAGGTGCTCACCGCCGTCGATAAATAGGAAAGCTCCGGCCGTATTCCGCAAGCTCCCTAAGCAGTAATATTGCCGTACGTTAACTTATCCGGAATAACTTCCACCTGCTCACGGATCTTTTTCCACTTATCCAGCTAAATACGTTTTTTTATACGCTTAAGCTAACTATCTCCAACCGCTAAACGCGTTATGCCCGGTAAAAGGGCCTTGCCAAAAGCTATTAAAAACTTATAGCATTTATTAAAGGTCTAACGGTACTTCCGCGTTAAAGTAATTAAATAAAGGTAATAATATCCTTTTAATCTTTCTGCTAAGGTTACGAATATAACGTTCCTTTTCCTTTTAAATTATTCCCGTTAATATATAAACGTTAAATATTATTTCCCGTAACTTTTTAACGGCATAATAAATATCCTAAATATTTTAACATATATAAACTTTACCAATTTGCGTTAAACCTATATTAAATTTATTCGTTAAGCGATAATAAATAAAAATTATTATACCGTTAAACGCCTTTAAATTTCGGAAATATTATAAGTTCGAACGTAAACGTACGCGTCGTATTATTTAACGTATTATTTTTCCGGTTTAAAATATCCTACCTTAATTAAGTCCAAAACGGTAATATATTAAAGCCGTACCGTATTTACCGTATTTTCGTCGGTAAAAGTAAGCTTTTTTTTTAACAACCGAACGATCCTTTAAATTGAAAAATTATCGTCGGGGTAAAAAAAAATTAACTCCCGTAAATACGACGAAAAAATTTCGCTATTTATAATTACGTTAATTTAGTTTTATAACGAAATATATCGGGACGATAATATAGCCTATTTTTTTAAACCTTAAAGTTCGCCTTAAGGTTTACTTTAAATCGCTTCGCCCGAACCGTTTGTAAATGTTACGGCAAACGTTATAAACGTCGTAACGGGCGTTACGGGCGTTACTGGTAACGTTACGGAACCTAAATACGGAACGTCTACGGCGTTAAAGTTAATATATCGCTATATACCTCGGAAACAAACGTAATAACGAAATTACGTATACCAGTTAAGTTACGTATCCCGGTCCTTAAACTTTTTTCCGGTAATAGGGATTATAAAGAACTGGGATAGGTCGATCGATATATTAACTTGATTAATTCGATTAAAATAGGATTAACGGGTTAGCGAAAAATAAAATAAAAATCGAATAAAAAATTAATCGAAAAAAACGGACGAATTATGTATTCTTTAATTAAGTAATCGAAATTATTTTAAGTAGTAACGCTGCCGGGCTTATAACTGTTATACTTATTAGGGAGCAACTGTACAGCTTTTGAAATGCTTGATTAATAACTAGGAAGCTAGGAAGCGGTAAGCCCACTTAGTAGTGTGATCTACTGATATAGGGCTTCGGAGAGGATCAACGTTATTCCGAGTGATCCCTATAGCCTTGGGGGGGCCCTTTTCTGCGACACAAGGCCTATCCAAAGAAGGCATTAAAGGGGTGGTAGGCATCAGCCCAGCTCATGCTTCCCCCTTATTAAAGGCCCCTAGTATTACAAAGTCATAGTTTGAGCTGAGAAGCCCATTTCGCCCTAAATCTTATCAAAATTAGAAAACGAGCCTCGTGGCGACTTCTACAAGATGTGTACCAAAACGGAAACCTCATTATTATCCTATCTCAGGACCTTATGGCTTTACACGTACAGCGACATGAAGACCATCACTTTGCCGCAAAGTATATTCGGATTTACCATGGCTTGCACCGCTTGTCTCTTCCACCAACCTACCTCGCTTCGTGGAACAATAAGCTTTCTCCTGGTTCGCTACCTACTGGCCATTTTCTGGACGTGGTCGAACCTCCTTCCCTTCAACATCTTTAACCAACTCAACAAAGAGGCAATACAAGAAGACCGCATCAATAAGCCTTGGAGACCACTACCTTCTGGTAGGATCAACGAGAAGCAGGCGGCGGCTTTAATGCAGAAACATTACATTGTCGCTCTCATTGTCAGCAATATAATTGGTGGGACCCGCCAGTCACTTTTCCTTGTTCTTCTTGGGGTTTGATACAACGCGGGTGGCGGTGCTGACCGAAATTTTATCATTCGTAATATTATAAACGCGGCTGGGATCCTGTTTTTCGCCTCTGGCGCCATGGAGGTAGCATTAGGCACTCCTTTGCAAATGACCAAGTCTTCCACCCAATGGATGGCTATCCTAGCCTCAGTCATTTTCACCACGGTGCAGCTTCAGGATATGTACGATATAGAGGGGGATGCACGTCGCAATCGGAGGACAATGCCCCTTGTTGTGGGAGACTCATTAACACGTTGGTGGACGGCAGTTCTAGTCTCAACTTTTAGCGTGATATGTCCTGCATACTGGTCTTTGGGATGGCATGGTTTTGTTACACCGCTGTTTCTTGGGGTTCTTGTTGCTGTACGAACGTTGATTTTTTGTGTCACTGAGGCGGATAGGAGGACTTTCCAAATTTGGAATGTGTGGCTGGTGTCTATCTATCTTTTACCGCCGATGCGGTTTCTACATTTTGAATGTTAGAGTCAATCATAGTGTCGTTATCGTTCATGCACCGCCACGCGGACAAGTGGCCTTGGGGTCCAGGTTCATGCTGAGACTTGTCTCGAGCTTAGAAACAGGTTTATGGCTGATGTAAAGACGACCTAGTTGCGTAATTCAACTATCCTGATGCATGTTATGAGTAGCACTAAACTCCATGTCTTTATTAAGCCCTTGAAATCAAATTCTTCTTTCAGCCGTTACATCCCATGTCTCAGTGACTTTAATTCCTTCTGTGCAGTGCTCGCCAGCAACTCTCTCGGGGGAACCGCCATTTCCACTTCCTTCACACCGTGTTGTGCTTGCCAAACCTGCCATTTCATAGGTGATGTCGTCAAGCCGGTGAAAGTTTTTTCGGCCAGACAATGGAATAGATTTGGTAGCCATACCTCGGTTCCTCACTAGAGAATCCGGGTGTTGAGTATCATAAGGCGATTCTAACGTGATCCCTACCCGATTCAAAGCAGAGGAACTGACATCCCTCACCTTCTGACGGAAACTGATGAGCAAAGGCCGGCAAACTGGAAGGCAAGCAACGCATATCCCAAGGAGTGGTTCCAGATTAGTCGCTGTGCTCAAGTATCCTATCTCGTAAAATATGTCCTGCGCGTCCATGTTAAGAAGAATGATCATCCGCCATATTGTAATGCCACAGATCCTTGATTCTTTGTTAGCGAGGAATCCAATAGACAAGTTCTAGGAATCCGGAGGTTTCCTCCGGAAAAGTGGGTCCACCTCGAATAGGGGTGGCAAAAGGGCTACGCGTCTTTCTATATCCTTCCATTATTCACCCTTTGATTAATAATGGAAAATATGGATTAATAACTGGATAATATGCCCAATAATACGGTTATTTGCGTATATATAAAGCCCAACATCCCCAGGGCTGTTGCTAGAGTTCCATAGCTTGAATCATCATCAATAGACACACTTAATACTTCCTACTTTCCAATCCAGATCTTACCCTGCACGTTTTCACATACAAACCCTTCCAGGGTAGCATCTACTTCTTCCTACACGGTAGAATCGACACTGTCGCATCTACAATTCCTAGACAAGTGTGCCACTCACCCAACACCCACGCTAAAAATAAGCGTCAATCCGATCTTCTTGTGGGTAGCCATTTTGAGATTCCAGAGCATCGGTAATGGTAGTGCAATAACTGCAACATCGAGGATGAGGTTCAGTACCCCGGACGCTAGAAAGGCTGAACTTTGATCCCCACAATGGCCTCCTGAGATTGTCCGTTCCCAGTTGAACGCCAGAGAAGGAAGGCTATTAGGATGAGTGATGTTAAACGCACCTTAGTTTTTCTAAGCTTGGCATACCTTAGTTTTTCCTGTCAATTGGCAACGTTCCGTTATTATTCCCCGCCGCTTTTTAACAGTTTTTATATTCTTTATAATAACTTAACAATTACGTTATCGACTAAGGTTGGGATTTGTGTTTTGGGACTTTTAAAGCTTATTAATCCATATTCCGAAGTTACTTTATTTTTCTAATTTGTTTCGGTTAAGTTATGTACGAGTGAAGTTATAACGTTAAAAGGGTAGAAGCATTCCTCCGAAATAATAGGGGCTAACGTTTGCAACTAGCATATCTTAAAAAACTAAGGTATATATAACAAAACATATACGAATATATATACGAATATCTTAATAATATTACGTTTCTTAATAATGGGAATAGGATATTTAGTTTCGTATTATTTGGTGCAATTAATTGATATATAAATTATCATATATTGTTATATATTTCAAGTACGAAGTTAGATTTTCAGTTTGTACCGCCGTTAGAATCCGTAAATATGGCTTAGTTTTCCTTTGAAACGTTGATTTCTAGTCAGATATATCGGGCCGTCGGGGATTTTACGGGCCGCTAACAGTTGTGTCAAAAAACTAAGGTGTGCCAAGCTTAGAAAAATTAAGGTGCGTTTAACATCACTCATTAGGATAACCATAAGACAATAAGCGCTGACGGCTCCCATGAGACAGTAAGATATCAGACTAAACCTTCGACTTGTACCGAACAATTTGACGTATAGGTCGATGATGGAAAGCTTGACTCCGGTGTTTGATAGTGCCCAAGTGAATTGACCGATAAGGACCGTCTACCATGGCCATTTAGTAAAGTGTCTCCTCGATGGGAAGAGGCTTTACCTTAAGCGTCGGCTGGAGGTTTTGTGGTGCCAGTGCCATTATTTCTGACATATGGTGGCCGACACCACCGTATGTGACTGTCACCATCGAATTAATTGCCAGGAAAGTGCCCCAGAACATGGCCCAGAGAATGGCATAGTCATTAAGGCGCAACTTGGTCCTCGAATGGAATCGAGAAGCGATACGTAAGGCCACCCAGAATAGAGCAAAGCTAGCAGAGGAAATGCATGCAACAAAGTCCAACAAGGCAGACGGGGAAACACTCTCTGTGATGGACAGTGATATCCCCCTTTTCTCCATTTCTTCCTGATGGTGACGTGTTTCCTTTCTAGTGCTTCAAAGAGGGAATAAGTATCAGGCAGTGGTTTGGTAAGGCGAACTCAATGTGTGGTATTGAAGAAAAAGGGGCTGAGAGAGTTGGTAGGAGATGACTAGTTTAGCCTTCTAAGCGATGCAGTGCACAGTACACGCAAATGTTCGTTTGGGTCCGTGATAGCCTCACAACCAACACGAAGGAACATTCGGCTGCCTACCATACAATGTTGCAGTGATAAAATGGAGTAACTGCATATTTCACCCCTCGTCTGTGGAGTGATAATCGTGTACGCTGCATCGCACATATAGAGTGCGACACTGTGCCGCATTTGACTAGAGAGTTGCGTTCGGCATTTCGGACCAGGACGAACGGCTGTAACTGCATTAACACCAACAAACCCAGGGTAAGAGGGCGTAATCTCCACACACACGCACATACGCGTCCTGCTTTCGCCCGCTTCATAGACTTACTGTATAATACAAGTCACTGATTCCGAAACTTACTCCAGGCCAACAACGTACCCGAGGCGATCCCCTCGTAATTTTCATCCGCTTTCGTCTACCCACATCCACCATCCACCACCTTCTTCGACTACAAAGACTCTCTGGTCCGATCAGGAGGAAAACTTCCATTGACGACACATTCTACTACATATAGAAAGGTAAATACATTTCAGCCAACGTCTCGCTGTCAGGCTGTTAATGCGTTTGCCTAGTTGAATCCTACTGCTACCACACACTGCATTCTCTTTATCACGATGGCCACCAACAGCTACGATTTCATCATAATCGGTGGAGGTACCGCAGGCCTTGTTCTAGCCAATCGACTCACCGAGGACAGCACTGTTCAAGTACTTGTCCTTGAAGCGGGTGAGGATTTGACGGCGGATCCCCGCGTCAAAACACCAGCGTTATTCCCGACCTTACTCGGATCTGATGCAGACTGGAACACAGTGACTGAGCCGCAAGTGAGCAACGGTCGAGCTGCGAGGAGACAACGTTTGACCTTGTATCCCAGTCCGCTCTCCATAATAAGACGATCAACATTCCACACGGGCGCACCCTTGGTGGAAGCAGTGCTATCAACGGACAAGCCTTCGTAGCCACCTCAAAAGTCGGCGCTGATGCATGGGGCGAATTTGGAAATTCGGGATGGAGCTGGGAGGCTCTCGCCCCGTACTTCAAGAAGGCCCATACCTTAGCTCCGCCATCGAAGGATACTGCTCTCTACAACCACTTTCACTTGGACTACATCGAACCGAGCATCAGTGGTCGAGACGGACCCATTAAAGCCAGCTTTCCAACCGGTACTGATGATCCACTCCCAAAAGCATGGATCGAAACGCTGCACGCATTGGGCCATAAAGCCACCGGCGACCCCTTCTCCGGGGAAATCATTGGAGCATACACTAACGCTGCTTCTATCGACCCCCAGACACGTCAGAGGAGCTATGCCGCTTCGGCGTACTGGAAACCGGCACAAGACCGGAGCAACTTGACTGTTCTTACTGGAGCTCATGTCCAAAGGATCCTTTTGCGAGGCAGTCCTCCGGAAGTTGTCGCGGCCGGGGCCGTATATATCCAGGGAGGAGAAACCAAGACGGCAAGTGCCAGGGAGGAAGTCATCCTCGCAGCCGGGACCCTCCACTCGCCCAAAATACTTGAGCTCTCTGGGGTAGGAAACCCAGATCTTCTCTCGTCGTTTAACATCCCCGTCGTTGTTGCGAACAATTATGTTGGAGAAAACTTGCAGGACCACCCAATGTCAGGATTGAGTTTCGAAGTCAAAGATGGCGTGAAAACCATCGACGACCTCCTCCGCCGAGATCCGGTCGCCTTGGAAAGAGCTACGGAGCAATATGGACAGTCCCAATCCGGTCCGCTAGCTGTCGGCGGCATCTTTTCCTACGCCTTCCTTCCTCTCCAGACCAGCATTCCTGACCTTTCAAGTGACTCGTACCCCTCCGACACCCATCCCCTCAAGCCGGCTCAAACAGCATACTACAACCGTCTCCTCAAAAACCCCAAAGAGTCCACCGCTGGCTTCTTCACCTACGCCGCCCAAGGCAACTTTGGCTCCGCTTCAGGTTCCTCACTCATGCAATCCGCTTTCCTTCCAGGAAACTACTACTCCGTCGCCATATGCCTCCTGCAGCCACTCTCTCGCGGCTCTGTCCACATTCGCACTGCGGACCCTTCCGGCGCTGTTAAAGTCGACCCCCGGTATCTCACGCACCCGCTCGACCTCGAGCTCTTTGCGCGGCACATGGCATACATCTCTACCATCATCTCCACGGAACCCCTCGCCTCCCTCCTGAAGCCCAACGGTCGCCGGAATGCCTATGCGCCCGCTGATCTCACGGACTTGGACGCGATGCGGAAATACGTCCAACAGACAACGCTGAGCAGCTGGCACCCGACTTCCACATGCGCAATGCTACCTCTCGAAAGGGGCGGTGTAGTCAACGAGCGGCTCATAGTGCACGGGACCCGCAACCTGCGCGTTGTGGACGCCAGCGTGTTCCCGATTACTACGAGAGGGAATCCAATGGCAACAGTGTATGCGGTTGCGGAGCGGGCGGCAGATTTTGTAAAGGAGGATTTGAAGAGGAAGAGAGGGGACGGGACGGTTCGTTAACTGCGACGCAGAATCTTACGAAGCGTCAAATACGATGATTAAGGGGGTTACTACGGGACCCTGGACTTGAAAATCAGACTGGCGCCCCGTTTCTGCCCCTTAATAAAATAGCGTTGAGGGTCGAAGATCCCTGCCCTTCTAGAATGTACAAGGTATCCTGACCCTAGACATAGGTTTGCTATCTGGACCTGATATCACTATGATTGACTGCCAAGTCCGTACTTCTCTGGACCATCACTCAGATACACGGAGGAGGGTCAGGGGTGTAATACAGGTAGGTATTGCATGCAACTTTGACAAGGTTATGAATGGAGTGAATTGCAACGAACTCCCATCAAGCCATATGTGTTGCATTATGACGGCGCGAGCCTAACACAGCTTATTGACCGGCCAGCGGTCTACAGTCCCAGCCGCCCTAGAGTGGGTGTGGTAGTTGATGTTTCAAGGAAATTTCTGCTTGTAGGTCACAGCCCCACGCTACTGCATACTTGGTGTATCGCGCAGCCTTATCAGGAGTAGGAGGCTCTAATTACAATACAATAGGGTGGGTTACTTGCATATGTAAGCTGTGATGCCACAGCACAGGTTGGCGCTTTCGACTATAGGGGGATGTGTGCCGGTCACGTGATCCACAGAAATATCTAGCCTAGATCAATCCCACCAAGTAGCTTCGCAATACATCATCATCGCTCACTAACCTCATTCGTCTATGATCTTCCTTTGCCTTTCAGCAGGGGGGAGTGATTAGGGTGACGGGGTGGGGCTTTCTGTGAGTCAGGCTGCACGACCTGCATGTTGCATACAACACCATGAGAGATGGATGTTGTATTAGCAAGGCTATGTTACCAGTCAACTTCATCTGACTCCGATTGCATTATGGGCGCCCGGTCCGTCTATCGTTAGCCACCATGTTTTCTGCGCCCCTGCTAGGCTAAATGGGCACCTTCCTATTGGCTAGTGGGAATGCATTGCTCGACCAACACACAGTGACCAACAGGGCGCTCTTTTTGGCCGCTCAATGCTTCAGGGCGTTGATTTCGCTAGGAGTATACCTTCCTTCCATACGGCAGATTGATGATTATTACGAGATCTAAACTCTTCCGGGACTCTCTATTCACCCCCGCCCCGGGATGTTGATGGTAGCATTTGCATTCCATGGGTCGGAGACACCACGTGTGGCAATTTGCTGAGCCTCGTAGCCTACGGATTGTCGCACCAAGTAAAGCCTCTTTCCTAACGTACGCTAAAGGATGGTCGTCTCATCTAACAACACAAGCTAAAATAGGTGAAAGTGATAAGGGCTGCCTTGATCTCTAGCCGTAAATGGCTTATCAGGAACCACGTCACAGGCTCTGGCTCCAATATATAGATAGATCACGCCATTCACCCAATGTCTTATTGCAGATGTCCCGCAAGAGGGCAAAGACAGGAAGGGATGAGAGTGTACACTATGCTCCGGAGTGTAGTAATGGAAACAGATGCACTGCGTTGATACGGGAACATCGGGTCTCGACTCTGAATTGGAGTCATAGACGTGCTGGCTGCACTCGTAGAGCGGCGCATGTTAGTGAATACAACCTTACAATCTCACCACCCATTACTTGACGTGCCTGTCGGAGTTGAGCTCCCTCAAGGTTTAGGCTGAGATGTCAAGTCCGGTAGATACGTCACCACCATCCGTTCCTCGTGCAGCACTCATCTCGACACTTTGATTCCTTGTCAAATTCTGTCCGAGCGGGGTTGATACCCAGGTTATCCTTGTTGGCACCAGGCTATTCACCAGTGAAAGAGTATCTTGGCTCCGGTGACCAAGTCTTCGGGCCCGGTATAATCCCATCGGATGGTGACGGGCTGCGAGCTCTGTGCACATTCAGCCTGACGGTGGGCTAGAGTGATCGTAGCCCCTAGATTGGCATTGCCGATTGGCGCACTGCCACCGTACGTGAATACCACATCATGATGCTGACCTCGAAGGGTCTTGCGCAGTTGTTCTTATAGAACAGACTTGGATCTGCGTTGCCGGTGGCCGTGAACATGATGCTCTAAGAAAATAAACAGTCGAAGCTAGCAAAGTCAAGGGCATTGAGAGAACTGGGGAGGGAGAAGTCAAGTTGACTGTTCAATAAGGATTGCATTACACATCATCAGTGTCGAAAGAACCATTATACAGACCTTCGTGTTGAACGCCTCCTCGGAGATCGACTGTGCGTACTGCATCACTGACTATGTACAAATGGTGGGACACGTTAGGCAGCTACTCCATACGAACCCAGACTCTGTATGCAAGGACTTGTCAAACGCGATACTGACGCCGAGTCACGTGAACGAGTATGGAGTGGCTCCGGGTGCTGCCTGCATCGTGTCAAAAAGGAGCAAGAAAGGCGCCAGTCGTACGAGACTGTCGATTTTTGATGCAGTGTCAGCCTGGGATCCGCTCCCTAAGTCGTAGCCAGGGGGTGTGCTGTAACTGGCGCTCAGGTTGGACGGGCCATGCAGCGCTACCGCTATCCAAAACGTGCAGGGGCCCATTATCGAAAACATCCGGAAGATGTAGCAACACAGGAAGTGGAACGAATGTATTATCCATGAACGTGAAGTCCAGCAAAGGACTGTTTGTGCCATTACCTGGGTTTGTCCTCCCACCTCCAAAGCCTCAGCGATTACTACAAGAGGGGCGTCATGCTGATACTTCTTCAATAGCTCCTCGATTCATGTGCCAAACTACCCCAAAGTAACTGCCTTGCTCTCCACTTTTTTATACGTGTGTATAAAGTCATCAAAATCACTTTCAGTGACCGGACTGTCTGATAAAAGAGTGGACAGCGCGGCCCTTTCAAATATCCCATTAACCGGACCGGGGAGAACCATGAGCATGTGTATCCTGATTTTATCCCTCCGGATCCAGTGATACTCAGTCAGGACGGGGAAGAACCGCAGCTCCAGGGGGAGGTTGTCGGCTTCCGCTATGTCGTCCTCGTCGACATGGAGACTACTGTGACGAACCCTAACCCGTCAATGTCAAGAGCAAAGTCTTCTTTGGGAAGTCAGCAATGACCCTCCCCGGACTCGGGAAAGAGCCTCCCTCGCAGGTGGAGGAACGCGGAGCGCACCCGGCCTGTCTCGTCTTCGGTATAAAGGTCGGCGCCGAAGCCGGCAAACTCAGCGGGAGGTATAGGCCTGGTTGGCCGGGCGGCGGGGAATTGTTCTCCGAGATATAGGCATACGGCATGGCCCACGCCCAAGGCCAGGTCGGCACGTTGAGGGGCATGGTCCGAGCCAGTCTTTCGCCGTCTGGCACGTTGTACCAAACGAGATCTGTGAACAATGTCAACCTCTAGTTCCCGGCGAGATACTGCTCGCCCGTCACGTTCTTGACCAGCTTCGATATGCCAGAGATGGCGATGAGTCTGTCGGTTTCCTTCGTCAGGAGGCATTCGACGTAGGAGTGCGCGAGCTGTTGCGACCCCACCCTGATATCTTCCTCGAGCTTGCTGTCCAGCTGCTGTTGTTGGGGGGGTTTCCGCAGAGCCGCCGGGGCCGGTTTTATCAAGGCGTAATCCGGCTCCGCGGCATAGGACAGCGAATCGGGGACGGACTCGGATACGGGGTTTTCGATGACCCAGAAGACTTCGGTGCGCGTGAAGTGAAGTGTTCGCGCCGCCACGTCTCGCTGCTGGACGACCCATCCCCTCCGATTGAGCTCGGCGTCCTCGATCTTCCGAGAGCAGTGGCTTCAAGGCTCCACGCGATAGACCCGGGAGGAATTCGTGTAGTAGAAGCCGGGGAATAGGTTCTCTACGTTTGCAGCTGTTCTGATGTGGAGGTCCAAGAGTAATGGCGACGATACGGGGTTATCCTCGAGGAAGAGAGCACCGTAGCTGTCGGGCGCACCAGTAGCAGCAAGGTTGCAGAGACTCCCCTGGTAGACCTTGTCCATCGAGGAGCTCTCGCGCCTCCAGTCGCCTTCCGAATCCTGGATGATACACAGAGAATAAATCCACAGCCAGCGCACGCCGAGATGCCTCGCAACCTGCATCGCATCGCGAAAGGACTTGGGAAGGCTCGATACCGCGATTTCCTCCCTGCACGCCTTGAAGTTTGCCTTCAACAGTTTCGGGGGCTCGTTAACAACTCCCCATCTGTGACTGAGCGTCATGCAAGGGCTATCCTCTGACCCATCCGTGACACGGAGACAGACCTTCCCCTCCCCGTAGCGTCGTAAGCCGAGAACCCGTGTAGGCAGGCTTTGTGGACTCCCCGACGATAGTGTGCTGCGACAGATAGGGTAGTTTTCCCGACAACCCTTGAGCCAATGTGCAGACCAGTACAAAGCTTTCGAGTTCCGGTCCGGGAATTTGGGGACGTCTGGGCCGTCTCCTTTTAGCTCCTCACATTAAAGCTCAGGAACCTGATTGAGTGGCCTGAGGGTAGACACGACCGATGCCATCTTCCCATCTTCCGCATATTGGAAAGACCAGAACAAGTAGGTGACCTTCAGCTCCCCGGCCTTACGAAAGTCCCATTTCATTTCGGAGGGGTCGCCTCGTGCGACTTCCCAGATGGTGCTGCAGACATGGCAGCCGGCTTGTTTGGCCGCGTGGGACGAGGCAGCGCTCTGGTGGTGCGGGTAACTCTTGTCGCATTCACGCACTCGTGCGAAAGCTCATGTACCGACATTGCATCGAACGGGAGATTGCATCAAAGAATCCGAGAGCGGCGGCAAGCAGAGTGGATAGCTAAACAGTGCCGAGGGAAGGAGGGGGTTGAGCTGAGAAGGCACTTACACATTGATTATCAGATTGGCACATTGGTTGCTAACTCGGCAGTCATTTGAGGCCAGGAATATACTCTCTAGCTGCCGATCCAGCACACATCCACATCAAAAACGACGCCTCAATTCAACAAGAATATCATAAACATCCAGACAAGGGAGAAATGCCATCCCGGCCGTCGGTATTCGTATCCATTACACAGTTCAGCATATGCACCCCATCATCCCGTCCAGTCACGTAGTCAGTCATCATAAGCCTCGTTCGTACCCAACACCGACCAATCAATCATCCTCATACATGTTCACCCGTACCGCGCGTGAGAGTCTCTTCAGCAATCCCAAGATGTATACAATGCAGGCTAAACAGGATCAGACCAAAATCAAGTTACCCCAACTTAAAAAAGGACCGCGACTAAAACAGGGCATCAGAGACAAATCACGAAGCCACAGCAGTAGTCGCAGGACCACCGCCCCCTGCTTGCCTCGCGCTGTTCGCGGCGACGGCGCCGCGGCTGATGAAGTCCCTGTTCTCGATGGTGACGCTCTTGGTCATGTGGTTGACCTTGTAGACGCCGACGAGGCGCGCCGCGAGCTCGAACATGTTGTTGCGGAGCGATATGACAATGAACTGCGCGTTCTTGGTGCGTTCCTTGATGTAGTTGGCGACGATAGAGACCTGTTTCGTCATATAAGTCAGCCAAAGGCTCCGTCATGAATCAACCAAGCTGGGTACGAGGCTTGAGATCCGCCGATAGGGGGTTGTGCTGAGGAGAAAGGGGGCCGGGGGTTCAAATAACGGATAACTCACGTTCCGGAAATCAAGCGCAGCATCAATCTCATCCATGACGTATAGTGGTGTGGGCTTATAGTGATGCAACGCAAAAACAAGTGCCAGGGAGCTGAGGGTTTTCTCGCCACCAGACAAATTAGAAATGTTCTTCCAGGACTTCTTTGGCGGCATGACGGAGAACAAAATGCCCTCACTGAAGGGGTCGAGCGAGTCGACGAGCTCGAGCTCGGCGTTGCCGCCCATGGTAATCATCTGGTACATCTCCTTGAGGCGCAGCGAGATGGTGCTGAAGCCTTCCATGAAGCCCTCGAGCCGCAGCCGCCGCAGGTCGTCGCACCGCTTCTTGGCCGCGTCGCGCTGCGCTACTGCCGTTGCGAGGTCCGACGACCGCGCCGCGTGCTCCTCGACTCGCCGCCGGTACTCCGACAACACACCCATGTCCACGCTGACATTCTGCGTCTTTTCCTCCAGCGCAGCGATCTCGCCCTTCAGCGTCTCTTTGTTCATATCCTTGAGCTCGTCCTCTGTGTAACGGGGGAGTTCCTCCGGTTGTGCTTGTTGCGTCTGCTGCCGTAGTTGGGACTTTTCTTCTTGGTCCTCTTCTTCCGGAGCCTCTTCAACATCCTCGTCTTCCTCATCTTCTTCGTCTTGCTCGTCTTCCTCGTCTTCCTCGGCAGTACTCCGCGGCTTCTTGGTGGTTGTGGGCGGTGTCTGCGTCTGTGCTTGCGTCTCACCGATGAGATCGCTGATGTTGGTAAGGCTTAGCTTGTTCAGCTTCTCGTCCCAGTATCGCAATTGCCTCTGGTTCTCCATCAGGATCTTCTGGTTCTCCTCGAGCTTGTTACGCATCTCAATTTCGACCGCACGGGTCTCATTGAGCTCGCCTGTCTTTTGATCCAGCTCCGCCTTGAGTGTGGCGAGTTCCTCCTTCTTGGTCGCAAGCTCCTCCTCGGCCTCCTCGACATTGGCCTGCAAGGACTCGGCCTTGGTACCCTGGTTTTCGACTTCCTCTTCGAGGACCTCGAGGTCGCGGACAGCGGCTTCTAGTTCCTTTGTCGCTTTAGTGTGGTCCTTTTCGAGCTTCACCTTGGACTTCTCTGCCTTGGCCTTCTTCACTTCGGCGTTGGAGGTCTCCTCGTGGTGGGATGCGATCTCCTCCTTGATAGCGTCAACCTTGGCTCTCTGCGCTCGCAGTTTCTCTCCACCAACTTCCATGATCTTGTGCTGGAGTTCCTTGATCTCAGCCTCGACACCCTCTGTCTCAGCATGTAGCTTCGAGACCTCCTTGTTCAGCTTGGCAATCTCCTTTTGCAAGACCGCCACCCTGTTGTCATCAGACTGAGAAGGTTGGTGCTCCTTGCCTAGCTCCTTGATCCGTCTGTGGGCGTCAGCGAGATTTTTCTCGGCGCTTTGGACCTCGAGCCCGATCTTCTGCATCCTGGTGTCCAGTTGGGGGATGCGTGTGTTCAACTCCCTGAGTCGATTGTCGAGTTCCCGCTGCCTATCCTGGAACTCCTGGAATTTCTGCTCTATAGCGTCACGGTCGCTTTCAACCTTGGCGACATACTCCTTAGTCGTGTCGGCCACCAGTTTGCTGGACATGCCACCCTTCTTGACGGTAGTTCCACCACCGGACATTGTGCCACTCTTATCAATGAGCTCTCCGTCAAGAGTGACGACTCGCCACCGCTTGGCGCCATAGGCGATCCTGTTCGCTTGAGCGAGGTCTTTCGCCACCAGCGTATCTTGCAAGGCGTGATAGAACGCAGGGCGGAACTTCTCTTCCTTCGGGGTGATCAGGTCGAACAGACGGGGGGCATTCTCGGGGGTCTGGACGGGCTCCATGCCGCGGGCCCGCAGCTTGTCCAGGCACATGAAATTCCCACGTCCAAGGTTAGTCTTGCGCAGATACTCAATGCACTGTTGACCAGCCTCGACGGTATCGGTCACGAAGTTGTCAAGAGCGCCACACGCTGTAGAAATAGCGACGTCGTACTTCTGGTCAATAGCACCCAGATTTCCGAGGCGGCCATGGAAGCCGTCGATTCGACCGGACTCCCTCATTCGCATCAACGCCGTGAGGACGTTACCCCGATTCTGATTCTGAGAAAGGCTAGATCTAGCTTCGTCGGCCTTCTGTCTCGCATTCGAGACCTTAGCGCGGACGGCGGGTTCCATCTGAGCCAGGTCCTCAATCTCAGCCTTGACCTTCTTCGCCTCTTTCTCGAGTCTCGCCTTTTCGGCCTGGCACTCTTGGAGCTCCTCGATTTTAGCCGTCCGCCCTTCCTCAATGGACGCAATCTTCTTCTGCAATTCTTCGAGGGCGACGGCCCCAGAGTTTGCCTTCTCCTCGAGGATGGCCATTTCGGACTCGGCAACCGCAATGGCGGACTGCTTCTGGTTGATCTTCTCCTTCCACGGCTCGAGGGACTTCTGTTTGGCAGCGATCTGGTCCGAGAAGACTTGAGTCTTGCCCTTCAAGCTATCGCGAATTTTGGAAAGTTCAGCCTCCTCGCGCTGAATTTGTTGCTCGAGAGCGGTGATCTCCTCGGCGCGAGAGGCGATATCTTCAGTGCACTGTCCTATGGTCCGGTCGGCTTCCCCCGAAGACTTCTCGGCATTCGTGATGGTCTTCTCGAGCTTCTTTCGCTTATCCGTCAAAAACTTCCGCTTCTCGTCGAACTTGACCCTCTCTTGCTCAAACTTGGCGACCTCCTTCACAAGAGCCTGCACGTGCTTTTCCTGCGCCTCAAATTCCCTGCTACCTTTGGAGTACGCCTTCTGTAGTTGCTTGATGATCTGCTCGCTGCCCTGATGCTTCTCGAGCTCCTCGTCGAGCTGCGCCTGCATCTGGCTGATGGCCTCTTGAATAACAGCCAGGTTGTTATGGCATTCGCTAATGTGGAGCTGATAGAGGGCCGACTGCTTCATGGCCAACTCATTTTCGTCACGAATGTAGGCGAGGGCCTTATCCTTCTTGTCCTCGAGGCTGTTCTTCTCCTTTTCCACGTGCTGCACGCGGCCGCTCTTCTCCATGCAGACCTCGTTGAGGGTCTCTACCTCATTAGCGGCTTCCTCGATAGGTTGTTTATACTTGGAGGTCCCGATAATGTCTTCCAGGTATTCGAGCAGGCCGTCGTCATGTTCATTGGCTGCCTTTGCCTTCATCTGGGCAATTGACTCGACCTCACCCTGTAGGATGAGGAATCGTTTGTGGTCCAGATCAATGCCGCGATCACGCAGAAGAGCCGTGACTATGGTGAAGTTGGACTCCTTCCCATTAATGTAGTATTTGCTCGAATTATTTTTGAATGCTTTTCTCGAGATAACAAGCTGGGAGTCAGGGACAGGTTGGCTACCACCACCAGGCTACACGTGTGTCAGTGAAGATTCTGCAAAAATGGGTCTCCTGGGTTACGGACCAGATCGGTGACTTCCTGGAAATGAACTGCGACTTCACAATGGTCCAAATTTGGGTAGGCGGCAGAGTTATGAATTAGGGCCGAGATCTTGCCCTGTCGCATCTTGCTGGCCCTGAATCCGAAAACGAACAAGAGCGAATCGATGACGTTAGACTTGCCGGAACCGTTGGGTCCGACCACGGATGAGAATGATGCATGGAAAGGTCCAACTTCCTGTCTACCGGCGTAACTCTTGAAGTTGGTCAGGATAAGATATGTGATGACCAGTCGGTTCTTGGGACCGGTCTCCTCGACCACGGGCATAGCCATAGCTCGTGACTTGAGGACGATGTCCATCGGCTTCTCGAAGATTGTATCCATAGCCTTGATAGGCTTCACCTGAGTAGCGGTCTCATCGCCAGACGGCCGCCTCTTGCCATTGGTGCCCTGGCTGGTGATATCAGCCAAGGGCGACCCAGGAAGCTCTGACGGACCGTCGGATTGTTTGGGAGTACGCAGTGATTCATCGGCAGCTGGTGTCGGTTCTCCGCTAGCCTTCCTAGGCGTAACGCTCTTTCTCTTCCTAGGCGTAGCCTTACTCGATGATTCTGACACGGCAACGCTGGCAGCGGACTGATCAGGGTCGGGAATACCGCTTGGTTCGATAGAGGCCGAAGAAACATCGGCAACGGAGGCTGCAACGCTCTTTCTCTTCCTGGGGACAGCTTTCTTAGCAGGTGATTCCGACTTAACAACAGTAGCCGTGGACTGGTCGGCGTCGGGAACCTCGTTCGTTTCGATAGAGGGTTCGGCATCTGCTGTTGGTTCTTTGGCGGTCTTCCTGGACGCGACGGTTCTCCTCTTCCTGGGCGCAGGGTTTTTACCAGTCGATTCTGCCGCAGCAACAGTGGATGTGGACTGGTCGGGATCTAGAACCGAGCTCGGTTCGACGGAGGCTGAAGAGACATCTGCAGCAGAAGTTGCAGCGCTCTTTCTTTTCCTGGGCACGGTCTTCTTCACAGCTGGTCCCGGCGCAACAACTGTGGAGGTGGACTGGTCGGGATCGACAACCTCACCCGGTTCGATGGAAGCTGAAGAAGTATCGGCAACAGAGGCGGCGGCGCTCTTCCTAGGACGACTGCGCGATGCTGTCGTTGCGGTAGATATCCGTCTGGCCTGAGTGGATCTCCGGGAACTTCGCGGAGGGGGAGGGGCTTCGGCTTCCGGGTTAAACTCGTCTTCGCTGTCTTCTTGCTTCTTGGTAGTATTTGCGACAACGTCCTCATCGTCCGACGATTCGACGATGGCGGCTCGCCTAGCCGCAGCGGCGCGGCGGGTTGGTCTTGTTGACATTCCGCAAACGTGTGTGTGTGAGAAAGAGAGAGAGATTGAATGTAAAATGAATGCAAATCGCCTGAAGGAGGTGCTCGGGGGTCGAGTCGAATAACTATTGTCACTGGGCTCGCAAAACAGTCGACCTGTTAGTTAGTATGTCCTTATTCCCATCCTCTCCCTAGTGGATGGCGACTTTGCTGATATGCCGGCCTTTGGTTTGCTTGCGGTAGATGAAAAGACGGGAAAGTAAACAAAAACAACGAGCCCCACCAAATCAAGGACCCCTTCCCCCCCCCCTTCTCCCCTTCTTTTCTCCGTCGCCAAGATTGGCGCGTTTAGCTTCAGCGTTACTACGTAGACGCGATAAGCTGTATATCCTTATAAAAGATATATGAGGTTAATGCGTTCCATCCGTAGCAATTTCCGAGCCACCCAGTCCCCACCAGTATGCAAGTAGGCCCCGGTATTCATCTGCCCAGTATGTCGCAGTATGTGGGGGTCTGCGAATGCGATAAGCGGATATATGCCAAACCTCCATCCATGCCTGTCATTGCATTGCATATTTGTTGTATCTACCGGACAGAGCTTCCGAACTTCGCGCTTTCAACGCCGTACCAGATCTCAACTTTCAAGGTCCAATTCGAATTGACTGACATTCCAACATGCTCGATTACACACAATTCCATCTCGTATTCGGGCCATTGAGCCCATTCCCTCTTGACAAACCTTGGGCGCAAAGTGTCGAGTCTCATCGCCGGAACCTCGATGGAGCTCTCTTCCTCGACCGGGTGCTGGGCGCCTTGAACCTCTCGCAAGGTAAGCTTGCTATGACATATCATGATGTACACAAGGAAACAGCATGTTGATTCTCGAATCCGTCTAGCGGCCAAGAACTACCCCCCGAAGAACGAGAGCGCCCTCCGCCAGCTACACCAGCAAGTGTGCGAAGCCAGCAATGTAGCGATGCACCACAAGCTCTCCATACTATACTATCTACTACTCGACATCGACGCCCACCCCAAGGGAAGATCGCAGACCCCCGACCGGGCCGAGGACTTCGCCGCGAAGGCCGCCGTGCCCCAGAAATACTCCATCTTCATGAAGGGCCTCTGGCTGATGGACTCGGCCGAGTTCGACCTAGCCCTCGAGTACCTGACGCACCCCTCGCTCGTACCCGACTTCGCGGACGACATCGTCGTCGCCTTGGCCCGCCACTCCACCAAGGACGGCGACTACAGCCTCCCCCTGGCGTACTACCACACCGTGCAGCCGGTCCTTAAGACGTCGCTCGCCCAGGAGCTGCTCTTCGACGCCCTCGCCCGGGCCAGCGTCCCCGAGGCCCTGGCCTTCGCACGCGCCCGCCCCGAGTTCACGCGCCAGCAGCTGTTCCGCCGCCTCGTTCTGATAGTTCTGGGCTCCCAGGGGCAGCAGGAGGGGAAGGAGGCTGCCACTCACGCCTTCGAGCTGGCTAGTCTCCCGCTCGACGAGGACGAGGAGCGCTGGTTCACCGAGACGCTCACCGGTGCCGACGGCAAGAGGCTGAAGGGAGCCAAGGATACGTTGTTGATGCGCCGGATAGCGCGCGGTGACGTTCCTCCGACCGGTGAGAAGGGGGACTGGGCCGTCGTGCTCGAGGGGTTCAGGGCTGGGAGCGGCGGTCGTGCTTGATAGGTGTGGTTTAGGCGGGGACTTGATTAGCACTTTGTGGTTTGCATAGCGTCGGCGTTGGGGGTGAAGTAAAATGTCGGTAATTACAGAGCAGATACAATGCTATTAATGAGACCAGTCGTCTTTCGTCAGATCACCAAACGAAGTATGAGTTAAACATAGTAGTATCCTTGCTTCATATCGTAGAAGCGACTTGGTTCAATCATCAGCTCAGGGTCAGGGTTAGCATCTCGTCTCTGGAGTCCCACGGAAGACGTAGCGTGGACTGAACGAAGTATCATGTTAGAATCCCGGTTCACCCGACTCTCGTCCGTACTTCATTAGGTGGCAAAGTCACATGGTGGCCTCCAGGCCTAAGCTCGCGATCATTTAAGCCTGTGCTACGCTATATATGGTGGATGGCGTGTTATCTAGTGATCGAAGGTGCGGTTTGAAGTTGGGGAGGGTGACCTGTTTGACCTTGGCCCTCAACTGGGACTTGGAGCCTCCTTATAGATAGACAGATGTTACCAAATGTAGGAGCTATTCCCAGCAACATAGTTGACTCTTCTAAGGCTAGATACTTAGGCTAGGTCTCTGATCCTTTATTTACATCTCGAATTTGTCTCTCCGGATGTGACGTCTTCAAGGCGTCGAGGACTTCACAGCCTTGCCATCTCCAACCAGTGAGCTAGAAGGTGTACCTCGAAAGTGCATATCATATGTGCGGATATATCAACATATTTCCATCGCTTCAAGGCATCCATGACAAGCGTGCATAATTCTGTGCAAATGACCGTTTTTCAATGTTATGGTTCGGCTCACTACGGACACCATGAAGAGATCACCCCATGGCAATACATTTTGTTCTGGAGCCACCTCCTTCCAAGGCTTGCACCACGCATGTCAAACTCATGTTTCTTTCCTTACACATCCCTCACATCAATTACCACGAAGTTCCCAGCCGTGGTTCGGCGCTGCCGTGGATTTCGGGCGCGAACAAGCTGCTTCGTGAAGGCTAGCACGACTGCGCTGGTCAGGAAGAGGCCGAAGCTGCTGACGACTAGGTCTAGCCTCTCTCTTCGACAGAAGCGGACGAACTTCCTGTCACAGTTAGGCTGATCGCGTGGAATGGTTGCATAGAGTGTGAAAGTGTAAATTGTCTTGATTGATCTGGGCTCTAGAGAGCGGTGGCTAGAGAGCTCTATATATGGTGGGGGAGCCCCGGAACAAGGTTGTTGCAGGGTGCCTATAGGCTCTGGGGCTTGATGACTAAGCAAGTTCCCCCTATTCTGCGACACTTCCTGAGGAATTTGTACAGGATGCTGTCGCAGTAAGAATTGACTATATATCGCGCTATTTGCTAGCAATGCAGTAGCGGCCTGGCTTTGCGACAGATGCGAATGGTGTTCAACACGCCCTTTAAGGGGAAAAAAAAAGGGGGGGTGGCCATTGCCGGCGCCGCTGGACGTTATAATTTGTCTCCCTTTTCTTTTCTTCTTCTTTTTAGTAGTTGAAACCGAATAAGAAAGAATTAACGGAGGGATCATTAGTTATTCACTGTCGAAGATAGCTGCTTATGACGTTTTGGCTTTCTGTAAGCCAGAATTGACATGTTCGGACCTTTATCGGGTTACACGCCAGGTCTAAGGGCATGATGTATTTATAACTGCTGGTCGTGTTGTTCCTCTCCTAGTTACTCCTTTGCGGACTGTTTGACCACACGATTCAAAACAGTTAAAATGATAATTTGTAGCTTTTATATCGTGGACCGAGCTCTCTCGCTTCTAATTTCTGTCTCGGAGCTTTCGGAACAGCTGTTTAAATCATCTGCACTGGGGGTTGGAAGGGGAGAAGCAGTTGAATGATTGGCTTGGACCCCAACTCTGAGATTCCCATCCGAAAATTGTGTCGAAAAGCGGTAGAAAGAGCCCCCTCTTCCGGGCCGCGGTAGTCTGCAGGAGCCCGAACTATCCGGTCTGTCTTCAGCTGCTGGCCTCCAGCGAGCTATCCGTCCGTCAATAGTCCCAAGGGTGTTCATTAGCTATTAGGGTGCGATAGCTATCGCGTAATATCTCGACGAGATACTATGACGAGAAACCGGCCTTTGACGTCAGCACCCTCAAGCCGACTAATCCCTTCTCACTCCCAGAGAGGAACAATCCGCCAAGGCTTAATTAGCAGGAGGAAGCCGAGGGCATCACATTTCAAGCGAGCGACAGAGCCGAGGACAACGAGTGCACTCTTGAATGGCGTCGCAAGATGTGAGGAGCGGTTGTTCAGGATGCGGACAAGTGCAAGTTGTTCGGAACGGATAAGACGGAATAAAATACCAAAAGAAAAGGATGTGTGATTCTGTATCCGAACAGGACAGTGACGAGGACGTCTAGGCATCCGTGAAGGACATCACAGTCTACGCAATGAACCAGTACGATTCATACACGACTACCGAACGACGTTCGCGATACGTGCTGAGCACTGCCTCCACCGGCCGCAGGGAGGAAGCAGCGTGGCAAACACCCGCTGCGAGCTTTTAACAATACACATCTGGTGTTTTACTCTACGTTATGGGGAAGGGAGGGCTTTTATATGGCGGCCCGCTAAAATTGCCGGTGAATCGCCGCGAGGAACTCGCGATACGGTCAGACGTACGGCTGTGGTGAACTGATGCTTGTGCGAGGGGCCCTTGGTTGGAATAGTACGGGTTCTGCTCATCAGCGAGGTTTGAATTGGTTAATACTAGATTGTACCGTAGTATAATGGCCGCCACGCCAACAATACCCTGAGGTCAAGGGATCGCAGCACTACCTAGAAAGGGTGCTGACGGTCCCTCGCCGCGTTAGATACTTCCTGCTGCTGCTGCTGCTACTATTATTGCTACTACGAACCCTTTCCGGTCGCAATGATGGTGTAATACGATGGACAGCTGTAATATTCGTGTATCGACGTCATTTTTCGACCGATTGCCTATGGCCAGGCAGGACTCTTTGATCATCCATGTCTTATTCCCTGGTTAGAAATCACGGGGAAAAACCCCAATCTCTTTCCTACCCCCCAGGCGCTAGTCAAAATAAATGGCGCACTTACACCAACTAACCTCCAAACGCACCTAAATTATGATAATTTCAAGCCTTCGTAATTTAACAATATCGATAACGATAATATAATTTTTTTGCATCATCATAAAAAGCGATATATCGCGATTACGGTAAATTTTTTTCCACTTTATTTTTTTAATTCCTACTTCGTTTTTAGGTAATGATAAATACCGTTAATAATACGTTTCGGGTTAAGGTTAAAAGGGCCAAAAAACTTAATAACACCTTTAACGTCGGCGCTTTAAATCGCAAAATCTTTAAAATATTCGACATCCCTAAGATTACAAGCCGGCAGTAAATTAAAAAAAAAGCTCCTAATATATTACCTTAAACCGAAAAAAAAGAAAGGAAACGCAAATTCGACAAAATACAAATCAAGTTTATTAATTATTTTTATTATTATACATTTAACCCTTAAAATAACTACCGGCTAAAGTAATAAACTTTTGCAAAAAAAGCCGGAACGAATCCTTAATATTTTATAAATACTTTTAAAAAAACTTTTAAACCGTTAAAGATTTATACTTATTTCGAAACGAAAAAACCTAAGCTTAATAATTTTACCAAAAAATAACGGGTAAAACGAGCCTAATAGAAGCTAATTAATAGCTATTAAAAGGATTTTAACTTTTTTATAAAACTTGTTTCCGAAAATAAAATATATTTCGGTTTTAGGAAAAAAAGCAGGGATAACGTTAAAAGAAAAGTTAAAGATTATAATACATAATAGATTATCGTTAAATCCAACGTTATTATAAATCGGGGGTAACGCTAGCAGAAATAACGCTTTCAGCAAATACTTCGTTACGATCCTCCTTTTAAATATTACGAACAAAAAACTTATTACGTTATAAAATTAATAACCGCAAATAACTGGTAATCACCTTTTTTTTGGTATTAAGTTAAAAACCCCCGTAGGAAGATAATTTCGTCGAAATATATCGAAATTATGGAACCGGCGATAACCCTCGCAAAGTTACATCTCGGCCGTAAAAACTTAATTATATAACAAAATAACGATATAAGCCATATATCGAAAACTACGAAATAATAACTTAAAAAAAAAGGTTATATCGCTATCTAAAACGTTTACGATAACCCCGAAACGAACCCGATCGAAAGCACCATTAAAAAGGTTAAATCCTATATCGCGAACAACTTTTATATTAATACACGGAAACTTATAAAGCTAACTAAAGAAAAATAAGATATAATAAATAAAAAACGGCAAAAGATTATATTTAAATCCATGCTATAACGGTAGAAAGATATAATTTATAACGGAAAATAATGCATAGCCTATTAAATTATTATCTAAAAATATTATATATTATATTTGTAAAAGCTTTATTTTAATCGCGTTTTAAATATCCTTTATTGTCTCTTAAGGTGTATACAAATTGTATAGAATTTTCGAGGGTAGGGCGGTTAGGTGCGCCATTTATTTTAACTAGCGCCTGCCCCCCTAGGCACGTAGGGAGTGTTTCGATAGCATTTGCCGGGAGCTATAGTTTATATAAAGAGCTTTGTTATTTATACTATATCCTTTTAGTTATTCGTACTGTGTCCTATTTTTAACAGCTGCTTACAGCCGCTATAGATTTGCCACCTGTTAATTTCCAGTTATAATTGTAATTATAATTGTAATTATAACGTTTTTAATTACAATTATTTTCTTTAATTATAATCTTTTTGTAATAGTTATAATAATTTTTTTATAATAATAACGCGTTATTTCGGTTATAACAGTTATTCCAAATTTTAAAAAAAGCGGCGTATACGGCCGTAAGGCTTCGGATTTCTAGGAGGAAATATACGGTTATTTGTAATATTACGGGAAGTTATATAGTTATAGCGTAAAAAAAATTAATGCTGGTAATTATTATTACGGTAAACCTATACGTTTTAGGATTAATTATAAGTATAATATATCTGTTAGAAAGTAAAATTATAGTAAACGGAAAAACTAAATTACGAAAAAGATTAGGTATTTTTAATACGGCGTATTAAAGGTTATATAAAAGCACGGTTAAAAATAGATTTTCGAGTTAAACCCTTTTAAAAGGAAATATAATTATTTTAATAAACGGCTTAATAATAGCTTTATAAATAACGGTATAAATAACGTTAATTATCGCCGTTTTACGGATAAATAAAAGTGCTATATCGAAAGTTAATATAAGATCGGTAATACGGCTTAAGTTATCGTTATTTTATTATACGTTATTTTCCGTTACCCCTTAATTTTTATTAGGGTTAAGGATGTTAATAATTATATTTAAAAGATTAAAATAAGTAAGATAAATAGCTTTATAAAAATTTAAGCGTTTATTAAAAAATTACAAAACGAAAGTTACCCGTATTAAATTATTTACGAAAAAACTAATCTTAATTATATTACCGTAATATTTTTAACGTACTTATAATATATTAATAAATGGTAAGGTTTTTTTATATCGTTATTATAAATAATACTTATAAAATTAACCGATATAAGCTGCCTTTTGTAATTATTACCGGGTATACGAATTATGGTAGTATTTTTAATATAGCGTTCGGCGTTATTTATAACGAAACGTAAGCGTTATTATCAGGTATTATTATTAAAGGTTAAAGTAATAAAGTAACTTATTTATTAAGAACAGTTTAAAACCTAACTTTTTTACCTTATTTTAAAAATGAAATTATTTATATATATAAACCCCGTATCGGTTTTAAAGCTAATCGCCTTTAGTACTTAATAAAACCTACTTTTTCCTAAGGTTTTACCCTTAAAACCCTTATATTTTTCCCCCGTAATAATAGCGGCGCAATTATTACGTAATTATTAAGTAATTATTTAAATAATAATCTTATAAATTTATAATAATAATATTTTATTAACGTTTTAAAATAATATTTTAAATAATTCGTATATTTATAATGGTAATATTTTAACGGTAACGTTTTTGCTAATATATAATTATTACGTAACTACCGTTAACTCTTTACCTAACCGTCGGCCTTTAACCTAACCGTTAACCCTTAGCCCAGCTATTAACCCCAAGCCCAACCGTTAACCCCAAGCCTAACCGTTAACCCCAAGCCCAAGTTACCTTGCTAACCGCCACAACTCCCTAGCAACGTCCTAATCGGCAACGTCCTAACGGCAACGTTTTTGCTAATACGCAACTTACTAACCGGCAATAAGCTTACCAGTTAATAATAATCCTACTAACTAGTAAAAAGCTTACTAACTGGTAAAAAATCCTGCTAATCGGCAATAATCCTGCTAACCGGTAAAAATCCTGCTAGCAACGGTAACTTCTACGCGTTAATAACGGCAATTTCTATTCGTTAATAACGGTAACTTCTACGTAATAACTAAATAATAACCTAATAATTTTATAAATTTATCCGTTAATAATAATAACTTTTATCCGTTAATAACGGTAATTAATTACCGTTAATCTATAACAGTAATATTATAACAGTAACGTTATAGTAATAACGTTATAATAGTAATATTATAATAATAATATTTTTAATAATAAAGGCTTTATTAATTAGTTAAATTAATAAATCGGTACGATATAGTAATTAGTAAAGTAAAAAGTAATAACGGGATAACGGTAACGTTATAATAACGGCGATATTAAAAGAACGGCAATATTAAAAGAATAACGATATTAAAAGAACGGCGATATTAAAAGAACGGCGATATTAAAAGAACGACGACATTAAAAGAACGGCAATATTAAAAGAACGGCGATATTATAATAATAATAATAAATATAAAATTAAAGAAATAATTAATAATAAAATAGTTTCTTATCGGTTTAACTTAATATAAAGGTTTTAATTTATTAAATATTATTATTAAAAGTTAAAGTAATAAAGTAACTTATTTATTAAAAACAGTTTAAAACCTAACCTTTTTACCTTATTTTAAAAAAAACTATTTATATATATAAATCCCGTATCGGTTTTAAAACTAATTACCCTTAGTATTTAATAAAGCTTATTTTCTTTTAAAATTTTACCCTTAAAACCTTTATACTTTTCCTTCGTAATAATAATAGCGCGATTATTACGTAATTATTAAATAATGATTTAAATAATAATTTTATAAATTTATAATAATAATATCTTATTAACGTTTTAAAATAATATTTTAAATAATTCGTAAATTTATAACGGTAATATTTTAAAGGTAACGTTTTAACGGTAATATTTTAAATAACTTAATAAGTTTTATAACGGTAATATTCTTATTAATACGTAATTATTACATAATTATCGTTAACTTTTTACCTAACCGTTAACCCCTAGCTTAACCGTTAACTTTTAACCTAACCGTTAATTCTAAGCCCAACCGTTAACCCTTAGCCCAACCGTCGACCCCAAGCCCAGGTTACCTTATTAATTGCCACAATTCCCTAGTAACGTCCTAATCGGTAACGTTCTAACGGCAACGTTTTTACTAATACGTAATTTGCTAACCGGCAATAAGTTTATTAGCTAGTAATAATTCTGTTAACCGGTAAAAAGCTTATTAGCTAATAAAAAATCCTGTTAACCGGTAATAATCCTATTAACTAATAACAATCTTGCCAACCGGCAAAAAACTTACCAACCGGCAGATAATCCTGCTAACCGGCAAAAATCCTACCAACCGGCAAAAAGTTTGTTAACCAGCAAAAAACTTACTAACCGGCAAAAAATTTGCTAACCGGCAAACAATCCTGCTAACCGGTAACAATCCTGCCAACCGGCAAAAAGCTTGCTAACCGGCAAAAAACTTATTAACCGGTAATAATCCTGCCAACCGGCAAAAAGCTTGCCAATCGGCAAATAATCTTACTAACCGGTAAAAATCCTATTAACCGGCAAAAATCCTATTAATAATAATAATTTTTACCTGTTAATAATAGTAATTTTTATCCGTTAATAACGGTAACTTTTACGTAATTATTAAGTAATAACCTAATAATTTTACAAATTTATCTATTAATAATAGTAATTTTTATTTATTAATAACGGTAATTAATTACCGTTAGCCTATAACGATAACGTTATAACAATAACTTTATAACGGCGATATCTTTAATAATAAGGGCTTTATTAGTTAATTAAATTAATAAATCGGTACGATATAATAACTGGCGAAATAAGAGGTAATAACGACATAACGGTAACGTTATAACAACGGTAACATTAAAAGAACGGCGACATCAAAAAAACGGCAACATCAAAAGAACGGCGATATTAAAAGAACGGCAACATCAAAAAAACGGCAACATCAAAAAAACGGCAACATCATAAAAACGGCAACATCAAAAAAACGGCAACATCAAAAAAACGGCGATATTAAAAAAAAGGTGACATTAAAAAAACGGCGACATCATAATAACAACAATAAATATAGAATCAAAGGAACAATCGGCAACAAAAAGGTTCCTTACCGGTCTGACCTAATATAGAGGTTTCAGTTTATTAGGTGTTATTATTAAAAGTTAAAGTAGTAAAGTAACTTATTTATTAAGAACAGTTTAAAACCTAACCCTTTTACCCTATTCTAAGAGAGAAACCACCTATATATACAGACCCCGTATCGGTCTTAGGGCTAGTCGCCCCTAGTACCTAATAGTTATTTAATTAGTTATTTTAATAATATATATTTCTTTTCAAAAAGTTTTATATTTAATACTTTAATTTTTTTTTTCCGATTTTAATAAAAAGTTAAAAACTGTTATTATAGTAGTTTTGCCGGATATATAATAATAGATATATATTTTCCATATAAATAAAAACGTTATTTTTCGTAGCTGTAAAAAGTGGAAAAATATCCTTACCGAAAATAACAGTAATAATAATTTCTTTAAGAACGGCGGCGGTATTAATAACGAGGAAAATGCTTTTTTAAACTTTAATAAAAACCTGGAAAATAATGATTAATAGGATTTTCGGTACTTAAATAATTCCGAACGTGGTAATTAATTTTATTTTTCAGGGATAAATTTTTTTTTTATAATTATAAAGGATATCTATTATATTAATAATATATAATATTTACGTATTAAAAAAGATTTTAACTTTATTTAATAACGCTTAATAAATACGTTCGATAATAATTAATAATTTACCGTTAAATATTTAAAGGATATATAATTTTTTATTAGTTATTAATAAGTTAATTATTTTATTTTACGGTATTATAATTATGAGGCCAAAATAAGTTTATTTATAGAATTTAATTATAACTTTATTAAGCGTTATTTATTTAATAGGCGTAATAATTTTTTCGTTATAAATAAAATTTTTATAAAGATAATTAATAAGTAAAAAACGAGATTTTATTATGTAATAATTAAATATATTATTTAATTCCGTTATGATTATATCCGGCGTAAGTAGTTAAAAAATATTATATTTCGTTATATAAAAAAAGTTATTAATTTTTTAATATAATAATACCGTTAAACGTTATTATAGTTTTTAACGTAAGTTAATTTTATATTTTAACCGTTACTACCGTATATACGTATTTTCAAGGCGTAGTATAATATATTATGCGTTTATATTATATATTATAATATTTATTTAATATTTGAAAATTTTTATTTTAAAGGGTTATTAATAAACGATATCGACGAATAATAATATTTACGGCGGAATTTAGTAAATACTTTTTATTATTTAAAGAGTATAATTAATAATATATAAACTAACGAAACCTTTTTTTTACTTATTTGCGAATTATAGGTTATTTAAATGTATAACCGTATTCGTAACGCCCCGATAATTTTATCCGAAATTTTCCGTTTAAAAATTTAATGATTTTATATACGCCGAAATTTTCACGAATTATTCCGCTGTAAGCGCTTATAGTAGGAGGCCGTTAAGGAATCCGAAGGCAATATTACGCCTTAATTTTTATAACGGATACGCCGTAACGTAACTACGTTTTTAACCTGGAGTAATATTTAAAATAATACGTTATTTATATTGTTTACGAAGTTGTAAATAACCGTAACGAAGGGATAAAACCGAGGCCGTAATAATAAGGTTATATATTACCGTAGTAAATACGGTAAACGCGGTAAACGTAGAAAAGATAATGGATGAAATAATACGTAGGGAATAATAGTATTTACAGCTTTATCGGCGCCCGTAACGCCGTTTATAACGCCGTTTATAGTACCTGTAATAGCGATAATTTTAATAATTACGGCTGCCCTAGACCTTAGATGCCGTTAATAAGAACTTATTACTACTATACGCTGCTTTAAGGGCGTAATAAGTTATTTTAAGCTGGAGCTAGGCGTATAAACGTTTAATTCGACCGTAATTAATATAATTAACTTAATTAACGATTAATTGTTATATGGGGTTTTCGGCGTTTTATAGAAATTGTCGTAAAAACGTTAATTCCGTTAATATATTAACTGAATTATATTATTATTTTACGAAATACTACCGTAATAAATATAAAGGTTTAATTAAAGTTATTAATAAAAACCTATAATATACGGAATTAATTAAAATTAGGTATATTTTTCTGTTTTTTAATAAAGCGGGGTTTTAGGGGTGGAATTAGTTGGAAACTGATAGTTATATTAGGTGTATATTAGCTGGAAGGTGGGATATATAGTACGAATAGCCAGGGGGATACAGCATAAATAGTAAAGCTCTATATAAATTCCAGATTATACCTGCCTGCCCTGTAATATTCTCATATGCCGATGCTGCGGTGCAAGTGAATAAATGCAATAAATTTGAATAATCGGTATTGAAACCTTTAACTAAGGAAACCATATTGCGAGAAATAGGGGTATTTCCTTCCCTAATAACTGCTATTGCGTTTCTTAAAAGTTGGGATTCTGATCCCGATCGCTTACCCAACCCACATATACTTAGATTGCGTTACTGAACAGGATTACACGCCCCAAGCCGCAATTAAATATATTGTAACCATCCGAAGTGCAAAAGGGAGGCGCTAGAGGTAAAGCAACTGGACCATTTCAAGAATCATGTAGAGGATATCTTGCACTAAGCATTGCTTCAAGATTGCTAAAGGGAGCTATTGCCAATTGATCCACTTTAGTGGATACTAGCTGAAAAGACGGGCGCGTTACGCCCGTAACCTTTCAGCTTTAGTTCCAAGGATATTTAGTTACTTATATAACCGTATATTTTTTTTCCAAGGCTTCCAGGCCTTTTAAAGCTTTACGGCTTTTAAAGCTTACTGCGCTTGCAGGTCGACGGGCAGCTAAGTCGACAATAAGGTTGGCGATAAGGTCAGGTTAAAAGCTAGGGCTTCCAAGGTTAGCCACGTTCGATTCCAGCCACGTTCGGATGCATGCAATCCACCATTTTTTTGTGGCGCAGGATTGAAATTAGTAAATAGTAGATAGATAGATTTTATCTTGACCCCTTGAAATTGGAGCCCAAAAATCTCGGGGACGCCCAGCTACACCACGTCTGCAACACGAGGGCGGAAATATCATATGATTTCATATCCTGTTTGCAGTGATTCAGAAGAGGCAGATATGGACGCGGCCGACAGCTACGACATTGAGCTCGGTGTTTCTCGAATTGCGGACTACCGCGAAAGGTCCTAGCTTCATATGTGTCCTGCTTGTCAGACATCACAGAGCAGAGCCGTCTGTACAGAATATCTGCTCTGATGAACCAACCAGTCGCCTCGGCCTCAAATTGGCGGAGCATGGCACACTACCTCTACATTGTTCCCAACCGGATCCTTCACGAACGCCGCATAGTAATTGGGGTGGTAGTGAGCTCTCACTCCAGGCGCGCCATTGTCCGTGCCCCCAGCCGCTATAGCAGAAGCATAGAAGGCATCGACAGTGTCTCGGCCTGCCGATTCCTACTGTTAGGCCTTTGTCTGCGCATTCCGCAGGGCATGATGGGTATGAAAAAGTAAAGTACCTTTGGCCAGAAAAGCAGTGTGAGACGATAGGATCTCTTTCTGACCGGGAATCCCGACGATCCACCAGTCGGCGCGCTGCCCATTGTCGCTCAACCCTACCACCTCGCCATTCTCGCCAAACGTTGCGATCTTGGTGTAGCCAAGCGGCTTCAGGGCCGCTAAGTACCACGTCAAGACTTCGGCTAGCTTTTCAATTGGGACCAGGACACCTGCGTGGTCGATTGTCATGGTGATTAAAAATGTCTGCGGGGATCTTTGTGCAATCGTAGCTAAGGAGGATATAAGAATCCACGGGCGGTGCTTGCGCCTTGCGAGTCAGAACTCGTACCAGATTTTAAGAAGGAAGTGGTGAGGGAGAGAGGAACAGCTGAAATGTATTTCGAAGCCCATATATGCTTCGAGCCTTGGAGACGCGTAGTTGCGCCACCTGGCTGAATCCCCCGCTCAAAACTCACGTCTGCATACGAGCCAAACTGCATAGGGCTACAAAAGCGGACGAATCGTCGCCAAGGGGGTTCCCTTATTCTAAGGAGAGGAGCATCTCCGGGTGCACCTAAAATAATGCACATATAGCAGATGATCAGGATCTAGAATAATCTAGATTCAACGACTACTGTAGCATTATCCCTTATCTCCATACTTATTGCGCTTATAGCTTGTGGAATACGGTTTATAATGGGCACGGAGACGAGGTTATGGAGTAGTAAATCTAGTTATCGTATGCTCCGTCTGAGGTTCGTTGGTCCATCCATGCTTGCGGGGTCACAGTGGCGCAACACCCTTACATTTAGTACAATGCAATTAATACTTGATTGTTGTGAGCTAAAGCTGCTCTTTAGCCTGCGTGACTAGAAATGTAATACGGCTGGTAAGGCCCGAATTTCTAGGCAGGACCCCAAGGGAAACGTATCCTGTCAGCTAGCCAGGTGTGCTATAGCATACCAAATAAGGAAAAGTGTGACAGCTGGGCTAGTTAATCAACTATTAAACCTAGTCGTACGGTTTATGTTGGCAGTCGTATCGTGAACCCTGAGCAATAAAGGTACTAGTCATGTCTAGTAATAGCAAAGGGTAATTTGCGTAACCAAGTTGTATTGCAAGCTGGTAAGCTATCTAGACTATAGGAAAGTAACGAGCGTATATATGCAATTCCTATTTGGCTGGCTTACCGGATCATGTCCATGAACCCATGATCCGACGTACTGGATCATGCTCCCGAGCCACTGATTCATCCTTGGCGCCAAGCACCGTGATCACCTAACTCCACCTGGAGTCGGGATGTGTCAGCTAGCAGGGGGTGCTAAACGCACCCCATATACGGAAAGGGTCCTTCTGATCGGAAGATATATATTCCGTTGCTAGGTTACACAAAAAAGCTGTACGCGTACGAGAAATATATGCAAGTTAACCTAATATAACAACATAACTGATATCCCTTATATCTGACAATTAAAAGTTTTATTCGCTTAATTCGCGTTATTATTAATTAATTAATTGTTGCTAAAACGATATAGGCTGTATATTAATAGTAATTATTCGTATATTTTATTAATTGCAATAATAACGGTATTGTTAATGTCCTCCGTTATTTATAACGGATTTAAAGATTAGGATCGTTTTAAAGGCGAATTTTAATCCAGAACGTACGCGTTTGGTATTTAGCGTTATATCGATTTTAATTAAGATACTTTATAGCCCGTCGAACTTATAAGACCCGATATAGCTTTATATCTAAAAAGACGAATCCGTTATACGATACGAAATAATATATTAAGCGGTTTTTAATTATATTTATATTTTCCGGAGGAACCGTTAAAGAAATCGATTATACGAATTATTTAACAAATACCTTTAAGATAATTACCGAAAATAAATAAGTTTATATTTAAAACTTTACGACGTATATTTACGAAAATCGGAAATACGAAATTTTTTGTAAAAAAATTAACGATTTTACGAAATAGGTTTTGGAGTTAATATTTTTAACGATTAAAAAAACGAATTTTCTCCTAGGAAAGAATTTGCGGAAATAGTGCGTTAGTTTAATTAAATCCGGTAAAATGTACGATAATAAGTTTTTAATTAATACGTAACGGGAGTATTACGAAAAGTTAAAATAAATTTCGAAGTTAACGAAAAAGTTAGACGAATAAATTATAAAGTAGCAAAAGGTTATGGCTTAAAAATAACAATATAAAGTTTTAGAAACGAAAATATCGATCGTATAGGTTAACGACCTATATATAGTATTAGTTTTTATTATCGGGATATGGATAATAACTTTTTAAAAAATAAGGAAGGTAAAAATCGAAAACGGTACGATTAGTTATTAAGAAATAACGGTTAACCTTTTCGATTATTGGATTATAACTTAGTTACCGTTTATATTACGAAATATTAAGGTAATGTTTTCGGCGTTTTATAAAGCTTTTATAAACCTTTTTGATAAGGACGACCTTAATTAGAAAAAGGTTAAAGATATTAATTTTTAATTACGGGGAAAGATTCCAGGACGTAAGTCGAAATAAGGTAATTGTAAAGGTTTATATTCGGACCGAAATATTAATAAACGAAAATGTAAAGAGTTAAATATTTAAGGTATACGTTTTAAAGTTTATTTAAACCTTTATTATACGTTACCTTAATATTATTATACATTTTTTAATAAGGCCTTAATTATTTTTTGTTTTAATAACGAAATTTTAAAGTTAGTTTATTAACGAATTAATTTTAATTAATCCTTAAAGGAAAAAGTTAATCGTTTGTCGAAAGGTATAAAGAAAATAATTACTTAAAAAATCGATTAATTTTTAAAGAGAATAAAACGAATTTTTATAAGTTTTTTAATTATTAATTAAAATAATGCGATAAACGTTTTATTTTACCTTTTAAAGAATTCGTTTATTTTGGATTTAAGATTTACGATATATATTTTTAACTTTATTAATAAATTCCTGAATTATAAGTTAACGATCCAGGGCGACAAAGTGTACGTAAGGAACGTTTTCGTTCCGATTAAAAAATACGGAAAAGTAAATATATTATTTTAAAGCTTTAAAGGCCCGAAAGCGTTACGTTTATACGACGTAGTTTATTATAAGGATTTCGTATATAATTTGGTATTTTTTCGGCAGTTCCGAAAAAAAAAAATATTAATGGAATAACCGAGAAATTAATAACTTTATTCGAAATAAATATAATTAAGTAATTGTTACGTTAATAAATAAGTTCGATTAATTTGTTATCGAAAATATTAACGTAATAATTATTTACGTAATTTTTGTAATTTATAAACGAAATGTTAATTTATAAATAGTAAAATTATTACGGACCGGTAACGGTATTATATAATATTTAAAATTAAGTTATTTAAGGCCCGAAATAATTGTTTAATTATAATTTTATACGAAAGGAATCCGCCTGAAAAGTTTTATAATAATCGAATGTTAAGTATATAATAAGGCGAAAGCCAGGAGGCAAATATGCCGCGAACCGAGGGAAAAAGTTTCCCGATTAAAATAAAAAATCGCTATCGATTTTACAAACTTCGAAAAAAACTTTAAAAGATATAAATATATTATATTCGTTACCGATAGGTACTTAGGTTTTATTTAGGATATATATTTTAAAAACCGAAAGCAAAATATATTAATTAATACGTTCCGATATTTTTTAGGAATTTTAAAAAATTAAAATAAGGTTTTTCCATAAGTAATCGAATACGATAACGAAATTTTGAAAAATTACTTATTTAAAAATATATTACAGTTGTTTTCTTTTAATATTAGATTTAAATCTTTAATACCGTATACCCAGGCCTAAAACGGGGGTGCAAAACGTTTAGGAGGTATAATTAAGGAAAAAACGATTGCGATACGAAATAGCGTTAAGTTATTTTCGTTTTTAATCGTATATATTTTTAAAGTAACAGTATATTTATATAACCGTACCTTTAAATATGCATTTTTTTAGCAAAATTTATACGAGGTTTATTATATTTATTTAATATATAAAAACGGTATTATAGTATTTAATTAAAAACCTTAATAAATTTATTTACGAATATATAATTATATAACTTACGTTATAATAATTATCGTTATAAAAAAAAACGGAAATTTTAAAAGTTAAATCCCAAAATATAAATTAACTTTTTTGTCGGTTACCGATTTACGAATATTTACGAAATTTAAAACCTGATAATTAATAAAGTTGTTATTATTCGAAACGTATAATTTAACGAAAAAGTTACTTTTTCAGGTAATATTAAAGATTTAAAAAACGATTTTTCTTATATTACGGAAAACGAATTACAGAACTTACTGCAATAAGTAAAGTTACCTAATCAGGCCCAAAGCTATTTATATATACATATTTAAAAAAAAAAATAAAAACTTAAACGGAATAATTTAACTACCGGTTAAATAAGAAAAATAATTCCAAAATAATATAAACGTTAAAAACGTACGGGATAAAAAAAAACAAACTTATTTATATAAAATTAATTATTTTTATATAACCGCTATATTCGAACCACTTCCGTCCTTTAAACTATTACCGTTACCAGCGTTTACTTTAATAACTGCTACAATTAATACGTTAACAAAAAAAATAAAAATAACCTTAAACTCCTATTAAATTATTTAACTTAATATAACGGTAAAAAACGAAAACACCCTACGGGTTATAAACGTAAACTCCCCGTATATTCCGTATCGAAATAATATTATTCGAAATAATTACAAAATATAAAAAACCGCCTTTAATATAAATCGGCTAACCTATTTTATAAATACAATCGATAACCGGCCGGTAAATTACGGAAATTTAAAAAAGCTAATTACCCGAAATATACGTTATCTTAATCGAAAAGCTTTAATACCTTACTATATAAAAAAACACTTAAATCGTTAAACCGGATATATAAACGTAACCTACCGCTACTGCCGTAAAGCTATAAAAAACTAAATACATACCCGCTAAAAAAAATATTTCGTAAAGCCGAAAAAACTCACTTATAAAGTTATAAAAAAATACGATTTTAAAAAATAATTAATCAATCTTCTACTAAAGGGAAACAGGTCTTAAAATACATATAAATATACGTCTATAAATTCAACAAATATAACTAATTACAAAAATACAAAGCACGTCTCGTCGTACAAAACGATTAATAACTAAAAAACGCATATAATAATACATACGTATCCACTCTAGTTAAAAAGTTATTTAAAACTTTAATCGCTATAACGGCTAAATTCGACCTAAAACTCAAACAATATAACGTTATTAACGCTTTCGTCAACGCTAACCTACCTTACGAAATATACATAAAAATACCCCCAAAATACCCTTAACGTAAAAAAACGTTCCTAATTAAAAGGCTCTATATAATTTAAAAAAGTTGCCATTATTATAGCAAAAAAACTTTACCGGAACGCTTAAAAAATTAAAACTTAACCCCGTTCCTTATAAACCTTATTACTTCATTCGTTAAAAAATATTTATCTTCTTTTTCGTAAACGATATTATAATAATATATCGCAAAAAAAATCAAAACCTCGTTAATTAATTAATTTAACAAATTCGGAAACGGTATACCCTTATAAAAAATAAAAACTTATAATAATTCCTCGGCATCGAAATAATTAAAAACAAACCTAATAAGAAAATTTAATTATCCCAATCCAACTTTATAAACAAATTAACTAACTTAATCTTTAAAAAAAATTTAAATAACTTCCCAAACACGCCAATAACGAACGTCGAACTATTGCCGAACCCTAATCTAACCTATCCAGGCTTTATTAATAAATACCAAAAAAAAATCGGTTCCATCCTATACGTAATAATTAATACGTAATCCGATATATCCTTTACCGTATCCCGACTTGCCCGTTTTAACCTAAATCTTAACAACATACATCACAAAACCGTTAATTAAATTATATTATACTTAATCGGAACTAAAACGTTAACGTTATAATTCGAAAACGAAAATTTGTTAAATACTTAAAACAACGCCTCCTTTACAAATAATACGATTAATCGAAAAAGCTCCCAAACTTACGTTATAAAACTATTTGGAAAAGTAATAAAATAACGGGCGAATAAACAAAATACAGTAACTATTTCTATAACCGAAACGGAATTACTATCCCTTACGTAAACTATAAAAAAAACCTTATTTAACTTTCGACTAATCAAAAAATTAGAAATTACTTTAAATACTAAACTATTAAATATATAATACGATAATTAATAAATTATACAGTTTATTAACGCCAACATCGCCCTATTACAAATAAAATTGCGGCACGTAAATATATATAACCACTAATTACAAAAAACTACAAAAAAAAACTTAATTAAAATGGATTATACGCCTACGGGCGACATGCTAATTAATAAACTAACTAAAGCCCTGTTACGCGAACCATTTAAGTACTTTAAAAAGTAATTAAAACTAATAAATATTACGGAAACCCTCGAATAACAAAAAAATACCCTACAAAAGATTTCAAAGGAAAAATTAACTAATTAAAAGGATTTAATTGCCGGAGGAAAAGTCGAATAGAAAACTATGGTTCTAAGAAGTAATAATAAATAACGATCAACGCCATAAATACTTCAGGGCGTTAAAGGGGTATATCAGCTAGCAGGGGGTACTAAACGTACCCTATATACGGAAAGGGTCCTTCTAATCGGAAGATATATATTCCGTTGCTAGGCTACACAAAAAAGCTGTACGCGTACGAGAAACATACGCAAATTAGCCTAATACAACAACACAACTGATATCCCCTATATCTGACAGGATGCGCCTTATCTCGTCCCGGCTGTACCCCAACTCGTATGGCTGTTGGTTCATAACATTCCAATAATCATCCTTTTGCTACATGCATTCCAAGTAAGAAGAGTGTTTTCGTAAACGCTAACGTCATCCTATCGGCCGATATTAAGATATTTAGTCCGCAACTGCCTAATTCTTCGAAAGGGCCAACCTTCTAAACCACCCTTCTGGTCTCGCCCTTTCCAGTCGCGATGCTGGGATGATAGAGATAGTGTAGGAATTACATATATAATTATATAACGCTTGAACTATTAACTTTCGAGCGCCCGATCTTCTGCCGTAATCCAATACATAACCCAACCACCCCACCAACGCTCCACCCCCTCAACGCGCCGCCCGGTTTCCCATACAAATACACTAAAAATCGCTACATTTTTAATAATCATTTAAAATTCCAATTTAAATCGTAAAAATAAACGGCCGCTATTACTAATACAATGTTTGGCTATAATATTATATAAAAATAATAAGAAAATTCTAAAAAAGGCTTAGCGCATATTATAAACGCCTAAAGCTAAACTAATATTGCCGTCATATATTTTACTAATATTTGAAACAAATTATATAACTTTAAATAACTTTTTAATACTAAAAGCTATAAATACCAGGTTTTAAATATAAGATTTAAAAAATTTTAAATAAAATTGTCAGGAAACGCGTCGCAATTCGGGATATCGCTGTTGTTCTGATTGATCTAAGTTATTCCCTGTTACGTTCTAATAGGTTGGGAAGATGTGGGAAAGCTAGGTCTGGGCTACATACATACAAATAGTGGGTCTATCGCGCCCACCCCTCCGTTACCCTAGGGACCCCCTACACCTAATTCCTTTAACTACTACATATATCCTAACACACCCTTATAGCTAAAGGGATTTTCAAGGCTTTTAAAACTATCCACAGCTTCGCCGGCGCCCTTAAGCCTTTAAGCTTCCGTTCTAACGCTCTTATTTATCAGTAGCTAGCTTAATACTTTTTAGAAAGCTGGTTATATAGGTTTTCTAAGCTATTAGAGATAAAGTAAGCCTCGCTTTAATAGATCTGGCTCTCGTTATTTTTTGCCTTCGGGTAGTTCTTAACTTTATAACCGTATTCGCCATAATTAAAACAAAGTAATTCGCTCTTTTTATTTTATAAGGGCTTACTATCTCGATCGTTATTCGCGTTATAACTTTATCCTTCTAACTTTTTACCCTTAGCTTCCTTACTATCCTTATTTCGAAATTCGGCGATAAAGTTATCGTAAACCTGGTTAACAGTAATAGTTAAGTACTAACGAAACGTTTCTTTTATTCGTAATTTCCAGCCGGTAACGCCCTAATATTCCTTATCTCGAATAATATTAAAAAAAAGGTAATTTATTAATTAACGTTAACAAATATCTCGACTTCGTTATAATAACGGATTAAACGTTTAAATTCGATAATATAATTTAAAGCTGGGTTTTTAAAATCTTATCGGAAAAATTACACCTAATTAAAAATATCTATTTATTAATCGATATTTTTAACTTTATATAAACGTTTTAAAATTTTAAATATATTCGTACCTTTCGAAAAATCGGCGATAACTATTATAAAACCCTTTTTAACATTAGCGATAATAACGGCGGTTAATTTAATTTCGTTAATATAGGTAAACTTTATTAAATCGCTATCCCGATAACTAATCGCTTTTAGGGTAACTTAAAAAGCCATCTTTTATATTTCCTAATTATTATTACCGCGGAAACGATTTTTCTCGCTAAGTTTAAAATCGAAATATTTCTAATTTAAATACGTATTTATTTTCTTCGTAACGCCTTTATTTAATAACTTAATAAACGCCTTTATAAATTATTTTAAATTAAAAATTTAACCTTCCGTATTTTTCACTATTATAACTATCGTTAACGTTATTACCGAATTAATAAACTTTCTTTATTACTAAATTAGCAAATTTCCTCGTTATTAACCAACGTTATGGCTAAACTTTTTGCCGTTCCTAGGTAGTCCTTTCGGACGTTAATTACGCTAACGAATCCTTTCCGTTTAGTATTCGGCCGTAATCCGTTATATTCTATAAACGCTTTTTCTTCGAAACGATTCGAAAATACCCGTAACGCCTTTTTTCTTTTTAAAACCGGGATTTCCAGTTGCCGTTACTATTATACGCCTTTTTGCGCCGAGCCTAGTCTCTTTACCTTCCTGCGCTTACTACGCTTCCCCCTAAGCGGTACCTCGAATTACGTACAAAATAGATAATCTTGAATATTAATTAACGGTTGAAAATATTAAAAAACGGGAACTAGAAGATGCTACCATATCAGGAAACGCATCGCAATTCGGGATATCGCTGTTATTTTAATTGATCTAGGTTGTTCTCTGTTACGTTCCTGTAAGTTGGGAAGATATAAGAAAGCTAGGTCTGGGCTATATATATATAAATAGTAGGTCTGTCGCGCCCACCCCTCCGTTATCCTAGGGACTCCCTACTATTAGCTAGCAGGGGGTGCTAAACGTACCCTAAATACGGAAAGGGTCCTTTTGATCGGAAAATATATATTCCGTTATTAGATTACAGAAAAGCTATACGCGTACGAGAAATATATATAACTTAGCCTAATATAATAATATAACTAATATCTCTTATATTTAATAATTAAGAAAATTATTTCTTTAATTCGCGTTATTATTAATTAATTAATTATTCGTATATTTTATTAATTATAATAATAACGATATCGTTAACGTTCTTCGTTATTTATAACAGACCTAAAAACTAGGACCGTTTTAAAGGTAAATTTTAGGTTAAAGCGTACGTTTTTAATATATAAGATTATATCGATTTTAATTAATTATTTCCGTAATTTATTAAATAAACAAAATCCGATATAACTTTATACCTAAAAAGACAAATCCGTTATACGATATAAAATAATATTTTAAACGGTTTTTTAATTATATTTATATTTTCCAGAAAAACTTATAAAAAAATTCATTATATTAGTTATTTAACGAATACTTTTAAAATAAAACCGAAAATAAATAAATTTATAATTAAAACTTTACGATATATACTTATAAAAATCGTAAATACGAAACCTTTCGAAAAAGTAATAACAACTTTATTAAATAAATTTTAAAGTTAATATCTTTAACAATTAAAGAAATAAATTTTCTTTTAAGAAAAAACTTATAAAATTATTACGTTAAATTGGCTAAATCTGGTAAGGTATATAATAGCACACTTTTAATTAATATTTAACGGGAATACCGTAAAAAATTAAAAGAAACTTCGAAATTAACGAAGAAATTAAACGAATAAATTATAAAATAATAAAAGATTATAACTTAAAAATAATAATATAAGGTTTTAAAGATAAAAACGATAATCGTATAAGTTAATAATTTATATATAATATTAACTTTTATTATAAAAACTTAAACAATTACGTTTTAAATAATAATAAAAGTTAAAATTAATAATAATACGATTAGTTATTAAAAAATAACGGTTAACTTTTTAAATTATTAGATTAACGTCCCGGATAAACTCATAGGATAAATAAATTCACGGGATGGTTTTTAATATATTCTAATTACCTAACTTTAATTAACCATTTTTTAATACCAATAATATAAAACGGCTTATAAAAAAAACAAAAATAAATTTAACGGTTTAAATTAAAAAACGAAACCCGATATTTAATTATATAACATTTAATTTTATTTATAAAATCGCTTATTTTACTTTATACATACGATATATTAATAAATTCTTTAAAACCGATATTATTTTTAATTCACGAAAATTAACGCTAACCGAAAAATAATCGATTATTAACCGAATCTTTAATTTAAATACGTAAACATTTCTTATCCGATATTAACATATTAAAAATATAGCGAATTTACTATTTACGTAACGTATTACAGAATACGTCAAAGTTAAATAAATATTTAATTTTATTAAAAAATAACAAAAACTCGAAATACGTTTAAATCGAAAAATAAATTATTAAAAAAATTTTTCCGAAAATCTAAAGGTATTTCGTAAATAATTTAAGCTTATTTAAACTATAATTACAAAATACGGTATTATAAAAAAAATATTTACAATTTCGACGAAACAGGATTTTTAATAAAGTTTTTTATAACAACTAGCATAATTATTACTAATATTAAAAAACGTAAAAAACCTAAATAAACCTAATAAAGAAATCGGGAATAGTTTATAGTAATATAAATTATTAACTCTTAAAGTTAGGCCCTACCTTTATTTATTATTTTTACCGGGAAAAACTATTTTTTTTCGCTAATTCGCCGATAACCCATTTTTATCCGACTGAAAAATTACTATAAACGAAAACAGCTAAACGATAAATAAATTAAATTTAAAATAAGTTAAATATTTCGACAAACATATTTAAACGCATATTAAAAATTCAAAACATTTTTTTATCCACGACGGTTATAAAAGTTACTATTCGATCAAATTTAAAAATTACTACAAAACTAATAACATTAATACATTTTATATACCTACTTATTTTTCTTATTAGCTTTAATTTTTTAATATATTTTGTTTTTCTGTATTAAAACGTACTTATTCGCTATATATCGAAGGTTTTATATAACATTACGTTATTTATATTACTAAAAAAAATTTCATCGCCGGTTTTCGTAACGCGTTTAAAATTACCATAACGACCGATAATATTAAATCCGGATTTACAAAAATTAATCTCGTTTTATTCGATTTTAATAACGTTTTTTCCGAATTCGAAATTTTTCCAGTTATATTTACGCCAACCGTTTCCCCGTTAACCTCTACCGGTTTTATTCGTTTCCCATTTATAAAAATCCCTAAAAATATTAAGGAAATAATAAGATAAAAACGTTATTTATAAAAAAAAATTAAAAATTACCAAAATAACTTACCGATAAAAATCATTAAATCGGTAAATCTTTTAATAAAAAATAATTTATTATTTTTATATAAAATTACTTTTTTTCGAAAATAAATTACCTAATTACGCAAAACAAACCATATCTTAAGCAAACGTTACAAAACCAAAAACGTACGTTTTCAAAAAAAAAAGGAACATTTACTATAAAAAAGGTAAAGGCTTTTATAGCTAAAAAAGAAGATAATGGTAAATAATTGCAATTAAAAAAAGCTAAAAATAATCGTTATAAAAAAGTTTAAACGAAAAAACGGAAATATAATATTTACAAAAAACCCGGATATAATATACATATTTATAAGGAAATTATAAAAACGTTTAGTAATAAAAAATCCGATTAGTTTAAATTGATTTAATATATTATAATTAATTAAATTAAGTTTATTATCGCGAAATGCTAAAAACCATCCTATAAGCTTGTTTATCCCGTAAGCTTATTCGGGACGTTATAACTTATTTATAACTTATATTAAAAAATATTAAAGTAATATTTTTTAACTTTTTACGGGATATTTACGGACCTTTTTAATCAAGACGATCTTAATTAAGAAAATATTAAGAATAATTTTTAATCGCAAAAAAAAACCTTAGGGTATAAATTAAAACGAAAAAATCGTAAAAGTTTTTATTCGGATCGAAATAGTAATAAACGAAAGCGTTAAGAGTTGGATATATAGGGAACCCGTTATAAAACGTATTTAAGTTTTTTTTTAAACTTTCTTAATATTATTACGTATTTTTTAGCAAAACCCCGGCAAACTTCCGCTTTAACGATAAAATAATAATATACGTTTAAAGCCGGATATTCTCTAATTAATCTTCAAAGGAAAAAGTTAACTGCTTATCGAAAGGCATGGAAACAATAATTATTTAAAAAATAGATTAATTTTTAAAAAGAATAAAACGAGTTTTAATATATTTTTTTAATTTTAAATTAACGTAATACGATAAACGTTACGGTTTATTTTTTTTTTTTTTAAATTATTTATTTTAAATTTAAAGTTTACGATATATATTTTTAATTTTATTAATAAATTTTTAAATTTTAAATAAATTATATAAGGTAATGGGGTATACGTAAGTAATAATTTTATTCTAATTAAAGAATACAGAAAGGTTAACGTAATATTTCGAAGCTTTAACGGTACGAAAGCGTTATATTTATACGACGTAGTTTATTGCGAAAGTTTTATATATAATTTAGTATTTTTCCGGCAGTTTTAGAAAAAAGAGTATTAATAAAATAATCAAAAAATTAATAATTTTATCCGAGATAAATATACTTAGATAATTATTATATTAATAAATATGTTTAAATAATTCGTTATCGAAAATATTAACGTAATAGTTATTTATATAGTTTTTGTAATTTATAAACGTAACGTTAATTCGTAAATAGCAAAATTATTACGGACTGGTAACGGTAATATATAATATTTGAGATTAAGTTATTTAAAGTTTAAAATAATCGTTTAATTATAGTTTTATATAAAGAGAATCCGTTTAAAAGGTTTTATAATAATCGAATGTTAAGTATATAATAAGGCGAAAATTAAAAGGTAAATATATCACGAACTAAAAGAAGAAACTTTCTTATTAGGATAAAAAATCGTTATTAATTTTATAAATTTTAAAGAAGATTTTAAAGGATATAAATATGTTATATTTGTTATTAATAAGTATATAGATTTTATTTAGGATATTTATTTTAAAAATCGTAAGCAAGATATATTAATTATAACGTTTAAATATTTTTTAAAGGTTTTAAAAAATTACAATAAAATCTTTTTATAAGTAATTAAATGCAATAACGAGATTTTAAAAAATGATTAATTTCGAGATATATTATAATCGTCTTTTTTTAATATTAAATTTAAACTTTTAGCATTTTATATTTAAACTTAAGACTGGGGTACAAAGTGTTTAAGAGGTGTAATTAAGAAAAAAACAATTACGATATAAAGTAGCGTTAAGTTATTTTCGTTTTTAATTATATACATATCGGCAGATGTGGTGATTTATTATTAGAACGTTAAAAGGATTAAAGGAGCTTTAATTTATAGCCCTAGAATTGCAAGGATAAAAAAGCTAAAGGCTATATCTAGCTACTTTCTCTCCAGTTGAAAATAAGGAAACTAGGATAGGAACCACAGCCTAAAAAATATAACATAATTTGCCTACATAATAGCATTTTCTGGTTCCGTCTCTTGGCAAAATTGACATCCTGATCCACCTATTTTATGTTGCATTCGAAATACCGTTCGTTTCGGTACAAAAGGCTAGGACGGCAGGTTCGGCGTAAAGGCGCTTAAAAGTAAATCTGCCGAAAAAAACCGGCTCGGCCTTAAAAAAGAAAGCTTTAAAACTTCCTTAATCGCTTCCGTTTAAAAAAGAAAAACGTTTGCATACGCAGGGCCGTTATCGATTAAAAGCAAAGGTTCGTCGACGCGGTAACGTCCGAAAGGATCAGAAAGGACTAAAAAAAAGTTAAAATAACAACTGGAAAAAAAATAACGTTTGGAAAAAACGTAAGAAGTTAATCGGAAAACTTCGATATAGAACAACTGATAAAAACGTTCGCCAAACTGTCGGGTAACGCCACGAAAAAAAATACGTACCTAGATTAAAAGGACTTTAAATTTAAACTTAGCGAAGAAAATCGCTTACGAAATAGTAACAACTGGGAAATATAAAAAACGGTTATCTAGGTAGCCCTAATAGCGATTAAGTATCATAACGGTGATTCGGCGAAACTTACCTATATTAATAAAGCTAAATTAACTGCCGCGGTTATTACTAACGTTAAGAAAGCCCTTATAACAATCGTTATTAGATTTATAAAAAAAACGGAAATAATTAAAGTTTTAAAGCGCTTATATAAAGCAAAAAAAAAATCGATTAAAAAATAAACCTTTAAACCTAGTTTTAATTCGTTAAATAAAATAAGAAGCAGTCGGCGTTAAACTATGTAATCGATTTCAAAAACCTAATACGGCGGTATAACGAAGTTAATATATTTGTTAACGTTAAATAACAGGTTACCATATTTATTAACTTAATTCGGGATAAGAACTATAACGGCGATATTTAAAAGGGCCGAATAAAAAAATACTTTATCAGCACCTAATTATAACGGTAAATCAGGTATATAACGACTTTATCACCGAATTTCGAAAAAAAGATTCGAAAAAAGAAAGTAATAACAGTTATAACGCAAAGCAAAACCGATAAAATAAGCTCTTATAAAATAAAATAAAACCAGCTACTTTATTTTAACTATAGTAAATACGGTTATATAGCGAAGGATTACTCGAAACGTAAGAATAATAGCTTAAACGAACGGTCGAAACGTATAAAATACGAAATTAACTTTATCCCGGAAAGGCTGGAGAACTTATACAGAACGGATGAAAAAAAAAAATTTTAATAGTTTTTAAAGGCGCTAATGAGGTTGGCGAGGTCCGAATAACTTTATAGCAACCTTAGGGCCATAAGGGCGTATCGGCAGATATGGTGATTTATTATTAAAACGTTAAAAGGATTAAAAAGGCTTTGATTTGTGGCCCTAGGATTACAAGGACAAAAAAGCTAAAGGTTATATCTAGCTGCTTTCCCCTTAGTTAGAAATAAGAAAACTAGGATAGGAACCACAGCCTGAAGAATGCAACACAATTTGCCTACAATACATTTTTAAAGTAGCAGTATATTTATATAACCGTATTTTTAAATACGTATTTTTTTGGTAAAGTTTATATAAGGTTTATTATATTTACTTAGCGTATAAAAACGGCATTATAATATTGAATCGGAAGTTATAATAAGTTTCCTTATAAGTATATAGCTATATAGCCTATATTATAATAATTATAGCTATAAAGAAAAAATAGAAATTTTAAAAATTAAATTCTAAAACATTAATTAGTTTTTTAATTAGTTACCGATTTACGAATATTTATAAAATCTAAAATCCGTTAATTAATAAAGTTGTTATTATTCGAAACGTATAGTTTAACGAAAAGGTTATTGTTTTAAGTAATATTAAAAATTTAAAAAACGATTTTTTATACGTTATAGAAAAAAAGTTATAAAAGTTACTTTAATAAGTAAAAATACCCAATTAAAATAATAATTATTTAATTTATATATAAAAATGATAAAAATTTAAACGGAATAATTTAGTTACCGGTTAAATAAAAGAAATAATTTTAAAAAGGTATTAGCGTAAGAAATATACGGAATAAGGAAAAATAAATTTATTTGTTAAAAATTAATTATTCCTATATAACTGCTATATTTGAATTATTTCCGTCCCTTAGATTATTATTATTACTAATATTTATTTTGATAATTATTATAATTATTGCGCTAATAAAAGGAATAAAAGTAATTCTAAGGTTTTTTTATATTATTTAACTTTAAATAACGGTAAAAAATAAAGGTACTTTACGGGTAATAAATATAGGCCCTTTATATATTCCGTATTAAGAAGGTATTATTCGAAACGAATATAAAGTATGAGAAACCGTATTTAATATAAAACGTTTAGCTTTTTTTATAAATATGTATAATAACCGGCCGATAAACTACGGAAATTTAAGGAAGTTAATTATTTGAAATACGTATTACTTTAATCGGAAAAATAATAATATTTTAATATATAAAAAAGTATTTAAGTTATAAAACCGGGTATATAAACGTAATTTACGGTTACTGTTATAAGGCTATAAAAAGTTAAATATATACCCGCTAAAGGATATATTTCGTAAAGTCGAAAAAGTTTATTTGTAAAATTAAAAAAAAATACGATTTTGAAAAGTAGTTAATTAATTTTTTACTAAAGGGAAATAGGTTTTAAAGTATATATAGGTATACGTTTATAAGTTTAATAAATATAACTAGCTTTAAAAATACAAAGCCTGTTTTATCGTATAAAGCAATTAATAACTTAAAAAAGTTTATAATAATATATATTTATTTATATTAACTGAAAAATCGTTTAAAACGTTAATTGTTATAATAGCTAGATTTAACTTAAAGTTTAAATAATATAACCTTAAAAATGCCTTCGTTAATACTAACTTATTTTACGAAATATATATAAAGACGTTTTTAAAGTACTTTTAACGTAAGAAAATTTTCTTAATTAAGAAAGCTTTATATGGCTTAGGGGAGTTGTTATTGTTATAATAGAAAGATTTTACCGGAACGTTTAAGAAATTAAGATTTAGCCTCGTTTTTTATGAATCTTATTATTTTACTTATTAAAAAATATTTATCTTTTTTTTATAAACGATATCGTTATAATATATCGTAAAGAAGATTAAGACCTCGTCGATCAGTAGATTTAATAAATACGAGAACGGTATACTTTTACAGGGGGTAAGGATTGATAATAATTCCTTAGTATCGAAATGATTAAAATAAATTTAACAGGAAAATTTAGTTATTTTAATCCGACTTTATAAATAAGCTAGTTAACTTAATCTTTAAAAAAAGTTTAAATAACTTTTTAAAAACGTTTATAATTAGCGTTAAGTTATTACTAAATTTTAATCTAGCTTATTAAACTTTGTTAATAAATACTAAAAAAAGATTAATTCTATTCTTTACGTAACGGTTAATACGTAATCCGATATATCTTTTATTATATCTCGATTTGCCAGTTTTAACCTAAACCTTAATAACGTATATTATAAAGCTGTTAATTAAGTTATATTAAATTTAATCGGGATTAAAACGTTAACGTTATAGTTTAAAAACGAAAATTCGTTAAATATTTAAAACGACGCCTTTTTCGTAAATAATACAATCGATCGAAAAAAATTTTAAGTTTACGTTGTAAAGCTATTTGGAAAAGTAATAAGATAACGGGAAAATAAATAAACATAATAATTATTTTTATAATAAAAACGAAATTATTATTCTTTATGCAAATTATAAAAAAAGCTTTATTTAATTTTCGATTAATTAAAAAGCTGGGAATTACCTTAGATACTAGACCGTTAAATATGTAATACGATAATTAACAGATTATACGACTTATTAATGCCGACGTCACCCTGTTATAAATAAAACTGTAGTATGTAAATATATATAATTATTAATTACGAAAAATCGTAAAAAAAGATTTAATTAAAATAAATTATACGTTTATAGATAATATATTAACTAATGAACTAATTAAAGCCCTATTACGCGAATTATTTAAGTACTTTAAAAAGCAGTTAAAATTAGTAAATATTACGGAAACTTTTAAACGGCGGAAAAATACCTTACGAGTAATTTCGGAAAAGGAATTAGTTAATTAAAAGAATTTAATCGCTAAAGGAAAAGTTAAATAAAAAGTTATAACTTTAAGAAATGATAATGTATAACGATTAACGCTATAAATGCTTTAAGGCGTTAAGGGGGTATATCAGCTAGCAGGGGGTATTAAACGTACTTTAAATACGAAAAGAGTTCTTTTAATCGGAAGATATATGTTCCGTTACTAGATTACAAAAAAGCTGTACGCGTATAAGAAATATACGTAACTTAGCTTAATATAACAATATAACTGATGTTCTTTATATTTAATACCTATACCTAATTTCTTTAGCTATTATATATATCCTGACAAAAATTATAAAAATATATTTAAACGTATAATATTATTATATAACTAGTTATAAGAAATAGCTAAAAAGTGGAGAAATTTTACTATATAAAAATTTACCTTTTTATTTTATTTATAAATATTAAAACGGATTTAGCTAATACTAAGCTAATTTTGAAATAATTAATTAATTTAAAGGTTAAAGTATATGGCTTTAATATTCGTTAAGTTATTTAAAATTTTAAACCTTAACAAAATTACTAACATTTTATATGTAGAAATATTAGCTTTATGTTTACACCTTAATTACATTACATTAACGATAAAATTAGAAATTAATTTTTTTTTATCTAAATTATTCGAATTTCCTGAATTTAACTACGTTAAAAGCATGTTTATATTTATTTTAGTGATTTAGTTATAAAATGGCGATTTCGTTGATTTTGTGTGGGAAATCGTGGCGCGTTGAGGGGGTGGAGCGTTGGGGGGGTGGTTGGGTTAGAGAGCTATTGAATCTTCGTTTTAATAGGATAGGTAATGGCAATTTAAGTAAGGGGTGCTTAAGAAAAGCGTGGCGCTTACATGCATGCTGTCAGCCTTGGACGGAGGTTACTCGAGAGTAAAACTTCACCTAGATGACAGGTGGAAGGTGTGGAACGGCGAAAGGGAGGGTGATGGGGACCTACCTCTAATGGCCGCTCAGTGGACGATTTCTGGATTTGGTCCGGCGACTGGATTTTGTGTTTAACTTTGAGGTGGTTATTCTCTTGGAAAATCGGCAGTCCTAGAACTTACTCAATCATACTTTAAACATCAGAAAAGTCTGCGTTGTAGCGCAGCATGTCGCTATAGGTTTAGGTTCCTTTTCAAGTTCATAGCTCGAAGTTAGGCAACGGTGGCAGTGCTCACCTAATCCCCCTAGCACAACCTAGTTTGTCCTCCTAACTAGCCCGTGAACTGAATTTATAGTTACAGTTCAGTGTCTAACTTTAACCAACATCCCTTATAAATACTTAAGAGTAGGCAGCGTAGACCTCAACTCGTTGGACTTATGTTACTCTCTTCTTAAATCCAAAGACTGATACAGAAGCTACTACCGCCGTTTTCAGCAGGACCTCAACGACCAATAAGTATCAACTCGAATATACCTACTCGCAAACTACTCTATTCCTTGAAGACGCACCTGCCATTTTTAAAAGTTCCGCCAACCTCAAAATCTCTCAGTCGCGATGTCCCGGCGACTCCTGCATATAGCTGCAATATTTATTGTAGGAACATCAACACTTCTTGTAGCAACATCAATACTTATTGTGGCAACGTCATTTGCCCAGGCGGCACCTACCGCGACTATTAATACATCAACTACTCTTTCCTCAAATGGGGAGACACGGAGAGAACTTCAGGGACACTCCGTCCCTCGGTACTGCTACACTACTCTTCCCCAATATGCGTGCATGGCCGAAGGTCGATCATGCCCCGATGCAGAGGGAGTCAAGGGAATACAGGCTACTATTTCATGGAATAAGGAAACACATGATTTTCAGTGCATTATTTCGTGCATAATGGGGGTTTCGCCAGACTGAAAGGGTCTATGCAGTAGACAGGTGTAGCAGATACCGCAAACAAATCAACTTTCTCGCAAACCAGCTTATATCATCCGGATCTCAAAAGCAGTTGGAGATAGGCGTACTAGGCACTTGGATAAGCTGCATTGACACGTTTAATATGAATTAAACGATAGGGGTTATTGGATGCCCGAACTTTTTTTAATCTATCAAATTATACCTGCCTGCCTATAAGTCTCTTTGGTGTTTCCTCTTCATCAATGCCAAATTCAGCTTAGTCACCCAACAAGTCCGAATTGGTGTAGTGGCTAACATGATCCGCTCTCATTTTCTATGAAAATTAGAAATGCGAACCGGGTAGCCCGGGGTTCGATTCCCCGATTCGGAGTTTTTTTTTTTAAGCCCTCTCATAAGGCACCTACACTCGTTTATATTTTTAACTCTCATTATGGTGCACAGGGGCCAATTTGCCATTTCAGTTTTCTAGTGAAGCGTTCAACTAGGTCACATGCTCTTTTATATATAATTGTTAGCCGTAGCCAATATTTCCTTTGACCGTTTTCCTACGTTAGACTTTAGGGGGGAGCGGGGGAGGCTACGCCCCTTAATCATGACCCTGCGATAACATTTCCCCGCCGCAACTGGTCGGGATTTAGCAGACATAGCCTAAGTAAAGGTTCTAGGTCCCATGCGATCCAAGTCATTAGTCGGATGCTCAAGGCCTCGGTCTGAGCTGCCTGAAGTTGTACGAAGCGGCTGTCGGGCTAGGATGGTCATGGACATTCTTGGGGCCAGAGGTTGAAGGCCTAAGTAGGGACAGGCGGCAATACCAGTGCTGAATGTTCTGGACTGGATGGGACTTGCAGCCATAGTTCAGTCATATCCTGCGTGTGGTGAGACGGAATAGAGACCGGACGAGGGATGAACCTTCTCGCATAACCGGGTGAAGTTCCGGACTGGCCACGTTGAGTAACAAGACGGTGACAAAATGAGCGAGAGCCGCTGATGCGAAACCGAAGTGCAGCCTGATCTATTGATCGTTTAATTCGCTTGGCTTGCTGTCATTCCGTTCAGATTGGAACAGTCTAGTTGCAGACTCAGTCGCGAAGTGTAGCCACCGCTTCACCTCATTTTATAAGACGGTAAAGGTGAACGAGCTCGGGAGGCGTCTGTAAGATTTCTACGAGGTACACCAACCATACATTTCTCAAGGTCACTAGAGTTTCAGCATAGATAGTCATTCAACTTTCGGGTTCTGGGCTTCTTTGGCAGGCTGGCGTTCTCCGCCCGGGCGAGTAAACTCACCAAAACTCGTCGCGCTCATCTTTTTGGATGCACATCATCTGTAGGCCCGAGACTTCAGACTGGTATTGGCCGATCCACGTTACTTACCCGGGACTAACGTTAAGGAAAGCTCCGACTAGGAAAAGCTCGACTTAGGACACCATCGCGACTGGGTCGAACTTGAACTGTGGCCCGAGTCCGGTATACCGTATTACCTCTCTGAATGCGAACGCTTGGTAAATGTCAAACCAATTGCGGAATCAGGAAAAGCCAAGACCGTCGGGGGAAGCTCTCCTTGGCGTTTGCCAATATTCGAATTGAAAGAGATAGTATGGTAGCTACTGGGCAAGTGGCTGTAGCCTCTTAGATACGCACTGATGACTGCCCGAATAGGTAAAGCTGAAGAGGTAGAGGGCCCCACCGAACTTTACCGTAGTCTGTCGTCAAATGCCGGATCCGAAACTTGGGGAGAACGGTTTGCCCCACCTGGTATAAAGGACAGTGCGTTTCTCCCGGACCAATGTCTACGGCTTCCGTATGCGATGGACTTGTTCCTACTCTCTTCAAAGTCAGGAAACTAAGAATTTTCATCCGCCAAATCCATCTCCCACGTCAGGTTTACAAGCTTGCGTTCTCTGATGCTTGTAAGCACGAGCTTTAACATGCTGCCTGGGTCGTTCGGAAGCGGGCAGGCCGCCTTGTACATCCCCTTTCTTGTTATCTTTTCTGTAACTCTGCTCTATTTGGTCTATCGTCGGGCTCTGCCTAAGCCTCTACCTGGGATTCCGTATGACGAAAGTGCAAGGACGAGTCTGTTTGGCAGTTTGCCCGAGATAAGGAAGTACGTTCGGGAACATGGACGTATCCGGCCATGGCTTGCAGGTCATTCTACAAGACACAACTCGGCCCTTACCCAGTTCTGGTTTGGCCCCTTTGCGAGGCCAACTTTGATCCTCGCAGACTTCCAGGAGACACAAGATATCCTACTCAGGCGGAGCAGGGAGTTCGACCGGGCCAAGCGGAGTTGTGACTTCTTTGAAGGGCCCATCGGGAACCATCATATTGGCATGCGCACGTCTGATCCGCGTTTCAAGGGGAACAAGGAGCTTATCAAGGACCTAATGACACCTGCCTTCCTCCATGAGGTGTGCATACTCCTACTCCGTCAAGGACCCCCTGGCTAAACTGAGCCGCAGGTATCAGCCCCGGAGATATACGCCAAAGCGACAAGCCTTGTCGACTTATGGACGTTAAAGGCAAGACTTGCTGCCGGCCGCCCATTTAATGCTGATCGAGATATCTTTGATGCTGCAATAGACATCATCAACGCAGCTACGTTCGGACTTGACGACCGCTTGAGCACGGTGAAGCATCAACTAGACTCGCTAGCAAAGGTGGGCGATGCTGAGCTCCCGTTGAGCTCCGATGGGTCCGTGGAGTTCGCTCACCCTCCCGATGTCCCTGAGATTGCTGCTATTCACGAGATATGCCTCCATATCGGCGAACAGTTCAAAGCGCCCTTCCCCAAGATTTCCCATCGGTACAAAATCCTTACGAAACCATCCTTAGTCAAGGCCATTTCGATGAAGGACAAGTTGATCCACGACGAGATCGAGAAGGCATTGTCCCGTCTGCGGAGTGGCGGCAGAGTGCGGTCTGCGATGGACCACATTCTCCAACGCGAGATGAACGCTGCCAAGAAGGCTGACAGGCGACCGGTCTTCCATTCCCCCAGGATACACGATGAAGTACGTGATGGCTATACTATCCGGTGATCTGTGCTAATAAGCATATAGCTTTTCGGATATATCGTCGCCGGCCACGATACCTCTGCTGCAGCTCTGAAATGTGTGTCCACCTTCCCTTTGTACATACTAGAACTTCTCGCTGCGGGTTCCTAGGGACCTCTCAACTCCTTCCTGCCATCCGACAGGCATCAAGTTGGTTGGTTTGCTAAGACCGATTTCCGATTAGGGATGATCAAGTGGGTTGCCGACGACCAGAGAGTCCAAAACAAGTTACGTGCTGCCCTCCGCTCGGCATATGGCGCAGCACTCGGTGAAAGACGACAACCTTCTGTTACGGAATTGTGGAAGACCCCGGTACCGTACCTCGATGCTGTGATCGAAGAATGCCTGCGCGTCACTGGGCCGCTTCCCGTTACGCAGCGGAGGACTATCGTGGACACCGTTATCCTCGGTCATAACATACCCAAGGGTACCGAAATCATGTTTATCACTAACGGACCCAGCTACCTGAGCCCCAGCGTCTCTGTCCCCGATAGAGCCCGGAGCGAGTCATCGCGGGCGAAGTACTCGCATGGTCATTGGGATCCGGAGGACATGCATCTCTTCAGGCCCGAACGGTGGCTCCGGATCGAGGAAAACGGTCGTGAGGTCTTCGATCCCCAGGCCGGACCGACGATGCCCTTCGGTCTCGGCCCACGCGGGTGTTTCGGAAGGCGCCTCGCCTATCTGGAAATACGCATCGTCCTGGTGCTCCTCGTTTGGAACTTCGAGTTCCAGAAGCTGTCGGAGGAGCTCAGTTCGCATGCCGTAGTGGACTCGATCACAACGGCTCCGAAGAAATGCTTCGTAGCATTGAAAACGGTGTCGTAAATCAACTATTTCCACATCTGGACCTGTGCCGGCTTTGATGTTGGCGACCGGTCACCCCGTTCTAGATGATGCTCAGGCCGTGGGTTCTACCACTTTAGCATTGTTGATTAACGTATCTAGCCTCAAAAATCCCAGAGGACATGGATAACTATATCAGGTATTGCCTAGGCGAGCGGATCGGTGCTGTGCTGTTACCTCCGATCCCATGCATGTGAAGAACACTAGTCGTTGGTACTGGTTTCACACACTCAGTGCGCAACTCCAACGCTACAGTCAGGATCCCTGAGGAAAGTAGATCCCGTACCACTTGGGTCCGAACCATACCCGCATAGCGCCACCGCCTCCGACATGAGCCCCGGGCTGATGCTTGATCCGGAAATCACCCCCGTTCGCGCTGGCGACGGTTCTGCCGCCTGGCTGGCGGCGTGCCCTGCGTCATCCGTCACCCCCCGAGGGAAGGGGCGGTGGCGACCTGGAGAAGAGGGACGGCCTCCTTGCGGACGATGATGGCTGGGTTGGCGGGCTGAATGGGCTGCTGAAGTTCAATTATCTATTTGGTGATGGGGATTGAGAGGACGGTATTATAAAAGGTAGTGGGAAAGCAGATATTCTAAGGCGTTTCTAGGTTTGGACTGGATGGATGAATGGACGGATATCCCTTGTGCGTTCATTTGATGGAGTGACGCCCAGGTTTAGTGATGAGACTCTAACTTACAGTATATTAAACCTACTGCTTTGTGTCATATCAGTATGCCTGAATCTCGTATATGCCGCCCCCCAGTGATTAACAATCAACACAACAAGCGTCCAGTTAGGTAAGACCCGAACATTTCTGCACCCCCTCGGGATTAAAGCTGCCAGGCAACCTACGAATCATTCAAACTCATGTTTGTATTTGCAAAAGTTCAAGTATGACCGTTCCATCAGCTCCTACCACTTGCGTTGTAGGAGGTCAGTCAGGGTACCTCGCCGGTCGGGAACGGAAAGTGTCAGAACATGAATCATGAAAATATACTACTAATACAGATATCGAAGAGAAGCACTAACAAGTATAAGCCGGAACCGTCCGCCATTCCAACCTCTTACCTGCAAGGAGTCAGTCTGAAGGAAAAGACGGATGGACGCCCCACGATTATTGATGTGTTGTCCATTGTCCAGATGTCGACATGCCACCCGTTGAAGTCCAGTTTAGACAATCCGGGTCGGGCAAATGTCTCCAGGGATCCTGTTGTTGATGGCGCCGTGGAATATCAAGTAGTAAGTGCCACACTTGGGGACCATGATGGTCTGGTCGAAGGTCCGGTCGGTCGTGGCGGACAGGTCCAGGCCGCTCTTGTCGGAATTGTATGCCGCCCAAGACCCGGGCGCACAGCTAGTGGGAGCGCTGCACGAGGCGTACACGTGGACTTCGCCAAGGTCGTATCCGGAAGTCAGGTCGTATTTGACGGTGAGGGTCGTGCCGCTCAGCTTGGCAGAGAAGTCGCCCACGTCGGTGGATTTCAACACGTCGTTGCCGCCGGCCCCGACGCGGAGATCACCGGTCAGGCCCGCACCAGCGAGGTCGGCGGAGCTAACCTTGTAGTACCAGCCCCACTTCTTGCACCCGGTCGCACCGCCGTTGACCAGAGTCGGGTTGAAGGTGGTGGCCTTGCCCTCTGCGTACCCGTACGCGGTACCCATGTTACACCACTTCCCAATCGGACAGTAGCAGGATTTTGCGCAGACATTGGAGCACTCGAAGGTGACGGTGGTGTAGCTGAACCAATTGCCAGTCGGAGAAATGCGGGTTCCCTGCTGGAAGCAAGTGGCGCCATTGATCCCCACGCCAGCGGCCACGTTGATCGTCTTGCCGCAGAGGCCGTTGGCCGGGAAGAGGTTTTGGATGTAGTCGATGGGCACCCAGCATTCACCCAAAATCCCGTCGCAATAGACCTTGTCAATCCAAGGGGCGTTTCCTAGTCCGGTGTTGACGGTGATCGGGTCGTCGCTGATCTGCAGATGCATATCGTCGATGACGGCGCCGGCAGCAACGGTTATCTTGACGTGGAAGCAGTCGCCGATACCGTATCCGGTAGGACACTCCACGACATCGAATTCAACACCATCTTCCACGTCATTGCTGTCGTCTCCGTAGTTGTGCCCGCATTGGAGGTTGACCTTCTTCGATACCGTCAGCGGACTTGTCTCCTTTTCGGTGCAGCACGTGCTGGTGGTCCTGGTGGTCCTGGTCAGGAGGCAGCATGGCTGACCGAGAAGGACGTCAATGGCCCCGGGAGAGCATGCGCAGTCCGTCGCGATGGCGACTCCGGCGGCGAGAACGAGGGCCGCTGCTGCGGTGGTAAAAGCGGTTCTCATCCTCAAGGCTCTCGGTTCACGGAAAATGCTATTGATACAGAGTCTAGTATGTCGGAGGCTGATCGCGAAGATGTTCTGATGGCGATGTGAGGTTGGGCTTTTTATCATGAGCTCAGCCGGGCGGGGTCTGGTGGTTTATATATCATGTCGCAGCAAGCAGAGTGTGGATGGGCCCGGCCTGAGTCAAGCCAGGCGGCGACCCTGCCCAATCTTACTTGGTGAAGCCACATCGTGTCCGGATATTCTGGCATCTTTCCACGGGACGCGCTTTCGGGCGTGCCGCCTGGGGCAATAAACAGTGCAAAGTGAAACCACTCCGAATTCCTCTTTCCAAGAGTGGCCACGCCAGCTTTAAGCGGCTTGCACGCTGGCAAATGGCAGGAGCTGCTGACTAGGCTTTGCTGCCATTTGATTTTGGCGGCGTGGACTATTGAGAAAGTCACGACATAGATTCCTGCCCCCAGGGGCGGGAAAGAGATTCACAGTGACGGGATGGAACGTCTTCAAGGGTCTCGATCGATGCGTTAGGCTCGAGACGGCCCAGGACCAGCTCCGCGAGCCAATCCGAACCCACGGGATTAGAGGATGCAGAGGAAGCCCATCGACGTAGCACGCCTGAAGGTACTAGTGTAACTGTCAGTATCGTATGCTCGAGGTCTGGAAGCGACCGATCGACGACTTAACTAGCTGGAATCGTGAGCAACGGTGGGGAACCCCTGCAGCAGCATCATCCCGTTACCGAGAACCGCCCGGTTGGAACCAGATCTCAGAACAGGAGGCTCAACCACAATATGAGTCTCGTAGCCGAACAACGCACATTTCCACTATATACCGGAATTGCTGCAGAAGTCCGGATGGTTTGACAATCAGCTATGCCCTACATGACATACAATAGAATGCTTGTCTCGATGTTAGTACTGGCCGCAATTTTCTTAGGGAAGCAAGAGAATATACAGTAGTGTCCGTAGTAAGGTGATAACGCGCAAGCCGAGGATACTCGTGCCCGCTGAATTGGAGATCGAACAATGTAATTTACCTGTAATAATTTCGAAGACGCTATTATAACCATGGTCTAGAACGGCCTTTTCGTTGCATAGTCGACTAAGAAGCTTCGTTAGCTCAGGTACGCTACCGAAAGCCCTATTTACAAGTCTTACTTGATTTGCCCACATCTGCGAGGCAAAGCGCCAGGTCTGGATCACCGTTGTCACCGGCGAAATGTCTCTGCTAGCTTGTAACTTGCGCATACTCTTTTAGCCTAGTTAGGCGCCATACGGTAAATGACCACCTATGAGTCTCCCCGACTTAGTTACCCTCGGTGGAAATGACCGTCACGCCACTAATCTTAGGAGATCGCAATGGGCCGAGAAAGGAGGTCACCGTAAGACACTCCTTGACTCTATTTAGTGTGGAGAGAATGGAGCAGCGAGAAACTCACGTAGGGTAATATCCCATGGCTGTCGGGTTTTGTGTGTGCCAACAAGGCCGCGCAGCCTTGGCGATCTCAGAGTGTCATTGAAACACGGGACTAGTTGGTGGTCTGGATAAATTGTTGTGAGCTTCAAAGAGGTGTTGGCCGCAGAATAATTAAGGCCATTTCAGCGTTGATAGCCAACAGGCAACTATCTAAAGAAGTTGCCCTTTGAGTAGGGTTAATGCGCATATAACAAAAGAGATACCCATGAACTAATTTGGTCAAAATGCTTGGTCGGGCTCAAACCTAGTGGAGCACAGCTAGTTGGTCTGCGATTAATGATGGCCGCAAGCAATGAAAGAGGCATCTAAAAGGGACGAAGACGTAGCCGCAATGCGAAGCTTCATTCCTGAATTGGGCTATATATACAGGTGTGCGGGTCTTACCCCTATTCTAACACCTATTCCAACACTTCTCACATTATGCTCATTTGTCCTTTGGCTCGGCCAATGACAAAGTTTCCTAGGGGCCTGATGAGCCTATTCAAGTTGTGAAGACCTATTCTACGGACCTGGGACTAAAAGCCTTCTTATATAGACATCATGTCAGAGAAATTGGTAGAGCACGGAGTGAAATGCAGAAGAAGCAGCCTAGAATGTGGTTCGCAATATAGGTCGTGAATAGATGACCATTAATGCCTGACCCCTCCTAGTTATTCAGGGGCGAAGCCCCCTCTAATATCTATATATACAAGGAGGTCCTCGCTGGTGGGTCGCTATGGCCCAGCAATGGGGGCCCACCTTAGCTCCTGAGACATCAACACCGTAGGCTAGATCTTTCCATCCATGCGCCCTCGACCCTGTGTTACTATTGAGGCAGAGCCGGGAATGGTACGATAGGTTCATGATAACTACTTAACGGTGACATAAGATACATGCCGAGGGGAGTAGGGTGGAAACCCTTGAAACTACCATCCAGTTTACTCGGTGCATGAGCTCGGCACAGCCTCGCAAGAGCTCAAGGACCGTCATTGTAGTCGACATCTCTGACGGGCCATGAGCCAAGCTTCGACAGAAAATCCCACAGCGTCCCCTCACCTCCCCAGGTTTCCTGACAGAAGGCGTTCATGAGGTCGAGCCCGTTCAACAGCGTACCGCTCGTCCACAGCTTCCCGTCTCTCACCCAGCGCTTCTCCTTCCAGTCGACACCCGGGTTCGTCTGCCGGAGCATCTGAAGCATCATGCGTGGCCCGGTTGCCGACTTACCCTGCAGTATCCCGGCCTGCATCGGTGCCATGAAGCCGCCGCATACGGTTATGAATGCCGAGCAATCGGCAAAGCTCTTGCGGATGAAGGCTAGGTCTGCCTCGCTGTGCTTGTGACCCATCTGTTGCGCTCCTATGAGCACGATGTCGAGCTGCGGGCAGCTTTCGTAGGAGTCCTGTTTACTCCCGTGTTAAGCAGCCAGCATATAGCAGTGGTCGCAGGGAGACCTACCGTCGGGATTAGGTTGATTCCGCTTGTTAGGCGAGCGAGTGCCTTCCCAGTTTCAGAGACCCAGTGGATCTCGATGTCAAAGGCTTGCGCCTTCAGGTGCGGCGGAAGCACCTCGTCAGGCACGGACTTCGTCCATTCTTTGCTCATGCCATGAAGCGCATCGACCGATGCGACATCGAGGGTCTCGTTCAAGCTGCGAGTATCGTTAAATAATTGTCCCCTTTGATCGAGACGTCATTACCAGGCAAGTATGACTAACGCATTGGAAAGAATCACGCCGACGTGGACAAGCCGGTCTGGCTTCTTGAGATTGAATGCTTTCGACATGTTATTTTTCAAATATTTCTATCGCTTATGGTGGGATCGGTTTGAAGTAAGGGTTCCGAGAGTTTATGATACTGTAGGGCGGTTTGCTTCTTATACATCAGGGCCACTTGGCAACTCCGATGGGGTTCGGTGCTAATTCAGGAGCTGATCCAAGGACTTCGGTATGAACTCCGAACTGTCTCGGGAGTAACTGGAATCTTGGTCACTGTCCTCGCACGTTCTCGCAAGCCTTCTTCAAATGAATGTCGACGTGCATTGCGTAAGGCTATGGTTGAACAAGTCCTCACCCGTCTGCTCCCCAAGAACCGCAGGGCTTGCCGTAGTTACCTGCGTTGGGCTTTTCTCCATGAAGGGGGTTATCTTGTCTGATGGCATTTCCGTGAATATTGGAATATCCGGTGAGTATATCGACGCTCACCCACTGGTAAATTGTGCCTTAACAGATATCGCATTGCTTGAATAGCGGCGCCAGACCCGTTCCACCCATTTGTAAGGATTATGGCGTGTAAAGGGCCCGTTGAACCTGTTGAATGTGTGCTTCGTAATGAGCTGGTGCACCGACAGCAGATTTCCATGTGTGTAAGCCATAGCTGTGCGGTTCTCTACACACCAAACTCCTCTTTCGTAGCTTTGCAGACAACCACATTAATACTTGGTAGTCCTTGTGTGTGTCACTGCGCATCAGACGGCTGAGCAGCATACTAAGGGTTGATCACACAGCAGGCTAAAGGTTATGCGGCAGGCTGCACCTCGCCTTTGATACGACGACCGTCCGTATAGAGCACTGATCCAGCGGAACGCCCAAGGGATATACCGTACGTCATGCACAAGGCAGCTCGTAATGAGACGGTCGCTTATGGCAGTACCTGGCAGGACCCGTTTGACAGCGCGTCGATAGGACGACAAGGATCCGTCGCGCTCCTTTTGGTGCTGCACTGTAATCACAGATCTCTCTGTTACCTTGTCATATGTTAAGGGGGTAGGCGGTGGATTGGGGGTTTGTATAGGTGGGCTTCTAGCTTCACGCAAGGAGATAGTATCGAAGGAATCATTCCATCCGACGGGGCGTGGGGGGTGGCTTAGCCAGTTAATCGTTCAAACTATGATGTACACCGGAAATATCAATAACCCTTCTCTCACCCCCAAGACCCTATTAACACCGATATCCCTTCCTCGCCGTTTAACCTAACATCAACGATGCCACTGCTCACGCAGGCTTATAGTACCGTGGTGCATTAAACACATGATACCTGTGACCGCGGACCCCCTTCCCCTGAAACATGGTGGGGAACCTCCAACTCTCTGGGACATCGAGCTCCTGGACTCTGCGGTTCCTTCGCTGGGGGTCTCCGTCTAGCGCTGCTATCTGGGCCTTCTCCCCCTCTCCCTTGGGCACGACGAACTTGGCCACCTGCAGCTCCGTATCGGTTATCGTACCGCGCGAGACCCGTGCGTATCCTACCCTGTTGAGGTACTTATAGAGGATGTACTCGCACCATCGGGTCCGGTCGGTCGGGTCGACGTCGTGCATGCCCGACGTTTCGGAGACGTATGTGTTATAGTTCCCCTTGAGAGGCTTAGTCACGAGGTAGGAAAGCAGGATGGACGGACGGGAGGAGGAGCCCATCAGCTCGGCGAGATACGCGGCCTGTAATCTGCGGTCTTCGACATCTTCTTGTTGACCGGAATGGAAGACGAAGACGTCGACCAGCTCGTCGTACATATTGAGCGTGGCGTGGATAGCGGGGGCAAGTTCACCCACCGGGGACGGCAGGAGGTGATGCGTGGAATTGACGATAGGGAACTTTGAAAGCAACGCGGCTCCCCACGTGTGCTTGTTCGGACCCGGGCCGTAGTCCACGTACATTCCCAGGTCCTCGGCAAGGAACTGAGTTGTGTCCCGATTGCCCATGATGATGCGTTGCAGATCTGACTCCAGGAGGCCCACCACATCAAGCTCGAGCTCCTTGATTAGGTCGCGTATTCGATATTCGGAGGACCACATGTGGTTGTCGAGGGAGAAATGGACGGTCCATATGCCCGCCGTAACAACCCTTGCGTCCTCGTGGTAGGGCTTGTAATCGTTAGGGGGGAAGCGCAAATACGCCGTAGCCAAGAAGAATAAGTTTATTGCACAGAGTGCTAGGGTGTGGTATCTTCGGTGTTGAGGCGCAGGCCTCGATTCGGAGGTTATGTGATCATGCGGCCTCCTATTCCTCAAGTTGAAGACGCCGAGTCCAATTAGCAGCATCATCGTAATCATAATCCAGTCTGTGCGCTCCCGCACAAGTGGACCACCAGGCACAAAGGCGTAGGCAACCACCCAGACGTGGAAGAGGACCATGAAGTTATAGAGGAAAAAGCCCAAACCAAATGTTACTGCTGGGTTCTCCTTGGCAGCCGCTGTAATGAAAGGGCCCGCAACGGCCATGAGATAGAACGCGGTGATGAGACCGCCATAATAGCCGGACCAGTTATGACAAGCCGTGAGGATCGCTGCGCCAAGGCATCCGACACCATACAATGACCACGTGGTAATCAAGGCTGGTCGTAAGATCCCACTCAACAGTCCCACAGTCATAGCAGCCATGGTGAGCCAACCATGAAGAACAGGGAGGGGCCCTCGCACTGGATATCCTTCCCATGCCCACAGTATCATGGTGCTAGTATCAGAGAGCAGAGAGTGCATCCCAAAGAGCAGGGCGCCGATGCCTATGCCGGCAAGGAAAGGGGAGCGACCGTGCTTACTCTGGTTCCGCGTTTGGCTATTCAAAGGGGCTTTTCTGGTAAATACAAGCGTTGATACCACGGCTAATGTCAGTCCAGTGCCATTGTACCCTCCGTTGGCTGCGTGCATTATGGGCCAGATAGGGTTGTTCGTTTGCCAGGCGAACTTCGCAGCCGACGACATAACAAGTCCAACGGTCCAGGCTAGAACCCTGTCTTCGAGTCCTCCTGCGTGACTTGATTCCAGGAATGTAGCAGCCCAGGATAGGCATGCCATGGCTACGCCGAATCCAACAGTGAACAGTCGGTAAGTGGGGTCTTTGACCAGATATGCGGCGAGGCCTACAAGCGACAGCAGGTGACAGAGTCGGAGATTATTGGTGACGAACGAGCGAAATGGTTTAATACACAGGAGGATAGGTGATACTGTTGTCATCACGAATGCTTCATAGCCCGATATTCCCATATGCCAGAGGGGGAAGTACCAGATCACGAGACCTAGGCTTGTAAGCATGGACCAGAAAACGAAGCCATGATAGACCCCGGCGACTGTGTCCGCGACTTCGATCCAGCGGAAATCAGCTTCAAAAATGCCTCCAGTTGCTTTGTTCTTATCTGCTTCAACCTCGTCGAACGGAATGGTTTGTAAAATGGACCTATGAGCCTCGTCAGAACAAGTCTCTGGATCTCGGCGGTTGTCGTATGCATCACAGGATTTCCCAGGCTGAAGACGTCCGTTAGGCGATAATCAAAATGACGGCAAAATGGGAGAGCAACTTGACGTACAGATTTCATAGCATTAAAGGAGGATGTAGTAAGTACAAGATGATAGGCAAGCAGCGGAATATATACCGCATAGTTCATGGCTTGTTCGGAGCGGATGCACCCGAGAACTGGGTAGGAGTTTGCTTCCCACCTAAGCGTTGTCACATTCTTCTTCTATGGGATTAATGCTAAACCCACGGGTCGTTTGCTTCGCCCATGATAAAGCCGCGCTCCCAAAACGTGAACCTGTCGCGATACTGGATAGGGAAAGGGCTGGTGCCAGCTGGGCTGAACCAGGCGTCAAACTGAGCATGCTGGAAACGAATTTCAGGGGTCTAGAAGGCTCGAGAAGGATAGAGAGAGCTCGCAAGACTCAGCTGGGGAGCCCTTGTACGTACCCATTGCTAAGACCCTGTGTATCGCGGATAGCAATTTCGAGAGAAGAGAATTCATAAATAGTGACGGCGTCGAAGGCCACATCTAAGATGATCAGGAACCACTCGCAAAAGGCATATTTCGTGTAAGCTGCAATAAAACGTTAGTGGACTCGTGAACTTCCCGAATTCGTCTTTAACTGACCTCCGGGCACGCGGTGGACCTTATGCTGAATGTACAAGTGGACCAGGGGTACGATAGTGGCAAAGAAAGCAGCAGCAAGACGCTTCCGATGTTTGACGGCTCTGGAATTCGGGGAGCTAAGCGCGATACATCCGACGGTCCAGGGGAGAGTCGCAACTATGTAGGATATCATGAAGACATCATGCCGGTCATGGTCATCGGTCGAGGTGACATAGGTGAAGCCTCCGCATGCCAGAGTCCGAAAGATTCCCGTTGCGGCAACAAACTTTGGCAGCGCCTTTCCGGGACGGGCCGTGAGAAGATACCACAGCCCCACGAGAGCGAATCTTGGTCCTACATGGCGTTTCGTAATTAGCACGGCTAACCCGGACACAGATCATGTGTACCTGAATGCGCCGCAACCAAATGTGTGGCGACCTCAGTTGTTCCCTGCAGTACAATACGCACCGGACGTTATGGCAATGAAGAGCATGAAAAGGGATCGTTCGGGATACCGATCGCCGATCGTAGCAGAAACGGAGGGAAACCATTCGTGAGGGTAGCCATAGAATTCATTCCGGACGATCTTGTGATAATGGAGAGAGAGGCCGACGATGAGGGCACCGACAAAGGCGACTTCAAGACGAGTAGTCAGCTCGGGTTTGCGATCAGGAAGCGGGACAGCATAAGTTCAAGAGGGACATATGGGCACTGACGATAGGCGAAGATCGTATGAGCCCGTGACACCCAAGATGCATTAAAAGATAACAGAGTCCGGTGACTCTCCTTGTCCTTGTACGCCGATGCCATCTTAAAACTTAAATAAGGATGCGACGTTCATTGACAGAGCCAATGTAGGGGCGGGGATAGGGAACTTCGTCGCCAAACTTCCCAAGAGAAAAGAATAACAAATGAAATACAACTCTATCCAGCGGGCGGTAGAGCGGCTAGGGAGAATGCTGGATGAACCGGAAGGGCACCGAGACGTCCAGTCGGTCGGCATGAAGTGTGGAACTATATTCTACTTAGGGTTCTGCCACGGTACATCCCCCCTCCTTCCGCGATTGTGTGGGAATCCTATCAATGCGCCTGCCACTTTTCTTCCGGCACTTCCGCTCGTGATGACGTCAGGTTGAATTCCTGCCATGCCATGCCATGCCAGAAAATTCCCTGGTGGAAGAAGCCCACCAAAGCGAAGTAAGTCAACAAGCCAGTCAGTGGTGACTAGTGGTGGGTGCAAGCAAGGAAGGCACAGGCGGACACTGTGGGGACCTGGAGAAGGTGCCTCCAAGTGCAAGCGAATGAAGGGCCTCAGATACACAGTACCGTGTTATCTCACGAAATTGGCAGGAAGCTAATGCCTCGAAAACAAGCTAATGCAACGGAATATACGTAACGCCGAGAGCTATCCCCATTTCTGTAGGAGTGGGCTAGATGCTATAAATAGCACGACGAATAAAAAGGGAAGGAAAACCTTTGTTGAGTCTGGGGAACTGAAGATGATGGAGTATCTTGGCGGCATTAGCTTTCCGTCAATATCGCGAGATAATATGGTAGTGTGCCCAATAATGGGTACACCTATGTGGGAGGCATGTTCGAAAATCCGCGCGGGGAAGTGGCAGCACTGTTCATTTCAATGTTATCTACTAGAGGCATATATCCCTATGCTTACAAAGCCCTGAGGGCGATGAAGTTGTTATCACGGTACGTAAGTTTCTGGTGTTACTCCCCATACATTCCCAAGAGGGGATTTCCCCCTGGGACCCGTTACAAGTCGTAGTTACGACTGCATCCACCAACATGTATTCCATCGTATCTGACGTAAACTGCAACAAGGTTGGCGGCGCGTATACGATCCTCCGATGAGCTTTGAATTCCATCAAGGGACGTCGAAGCACTCCTAATCGCTACACCTAGAAGATATAGTACCTAGATAACTGGAGCTCCATATCGTCAAACCCCGCTTTTGTCGGCGGACTCCGGAGCACTACGTAGGCCCTACAACGTGTTTTTTTCCTAAGGCCGTAATCCCTGCCACATGTTGCAGGGGTATATTTAATTAGCTACCCCTACTCGCCCACTCTCTCCGAAACACTATTACGATATAGCTCCTTTTATAATTAATTATTAGCAAGTAGTAATTAAAAGAAGTTATACCTCTTTATTATTTTAAAATATCTAATACGATTTTAACGTAATTATAACTAAATACGTATTATGTTAATAAAAATTAAAACTTAACCTATATTTTAAAAAAACACTTATTTTTTAATCGTTTTTAATTTTATTTTATTTTATTTTATTTTATTTATTTTATTTATTTTATTTATTTTATTTATTTTATTTATTTTATTTATTTTATTTATTTTATTTATTTTATTTATTTTATTT